>CABFWB010000069.1:0-10072 GCA_902151455.1 Timema bartmani | reverse complement strand
ATAGGTGTACGATACTATACTGGAGTGCGAGGTTCTGTTTTTGTTTGTTTTTTCGTGGCTGAGTTTGTGGGAATATTATCCGGTAACTTACTTATCTTTCCGTGTCCCAATAAGATGAGGTGATGGTGCTAGTGAATATGAAATTGTGGAACCAGTGTAAACTCTTAACCTAACTTAAGCCTAATGAACCAGACCCTGCTAATCATTGGGATATTTCGCCTTACGATAAAAATACTCTTGGTGCCAGCCGGGAATCGTACCCGGGGTCCTTATATTGGTAGCCAGGTGCGCTGACAAATATACAAAGAGGCTGGTCGGCTGCCTTATTCAAACGGATAGAACCTTCACACGTAACTCTCCTTTTTGATTCATACTACCCTCTCCAAATAGTATTGAAACTAATAAAATTCCTACAATAGTACTCTTCTCTGTTGTAGTTATCGTAGTTTGGTACAATATAATAAACCAATTCTAAACAATATTAAACCAGAATATTATAGGATAATATTCTCTCTACAAATAAAACTGCATGTACTTACCGAATGTATCTTCTGGGTAGAGCAACCAACAAGACGGGCCAACACCTATAGAATCCTAGTACGGGGAGTTGACCGAGCGAGCTACGATGTTCCAACAGCTGACGTCCACACCGACTTCATCAACACAACACTATTGAATAGGCCTGCCAGAATTTGGCTCGACTAGAGGAAGACTGCTTACCTGCCCTCTGATGGGAGAAACGTGAACTACATCCACAACATCAGTTGATTGAAAAATGTTCTGGAAGGCGGATGGGGCTCTGATAACAAATGGGCTACGTGACTGTTGAAAGCTTCTAGAAGGACGTCACCGACCGAGTGTTCTTTTCCCCCACCTTGCGTCCCTAGCAACGAAAACCCTTTATAAAGTGATTTTCGTGTATTCAAAGATGGCTATTCGATTTCTACGCTTGATGGAGGAGTGCTGTCCTGGACTTGGACAATGTCAGGATAAAACTTTCATATTCTACGGACTTGAACTATGGCAGTTTATATTTTGGACTCTGATTTAAATTTAACTTTTAGTGTTAGCCAAGTTAGGCGTCGTAATTTTTCTATTTAATAATTTTTTTTTTACCTAAACATTTATTTTGATATGAGATTCTATATTTTGTCTGTCGCCACTTGGGCGCTAGAGTCTGTTGTGTTACTTAAACTTTTTTAGATAGCCACAATTATTAGTTGATTTTGTGTTGGACACGTTAAATATAATTCATTTTGAAATTGTGGTTACTAGTAATTGTTTTGATAATATTAAGGTAGTCTTTTTGTGGTTTATATTTTTAAGAATGGATTATTGTAACGTAACTTTTCTGACTGATTAAATTAATCATGAGATTAACTCACATTAGAATATTTTCAAATCTTTTGCTATGCTTTGCTTCTAGTATTGCATTTTCTTTATATTCACAAGTAAGTGGACGTTTTCTAGTTTTGTGTCGAGATCAGGTATTCCCGCGGGAGCTTGACTAAAGTTAGCCAAACTCTCGTGTCTTTTAAAATATCTAATAAATATTTAATATTTATTATTAACTTTTTGAAGTCTGCATTCATTGGTGTGAATCAGACACTTTGTTAACATTTTAATAAGACCCATAAGGCTCTTATGTGAATATTATTTGCTATAATTGTTTGTACTTAAATCAACTTTATGGGTTGTTCTGTCTCTTCAAGACGGACCCATTTGATTGTAGGATATGTTACGTGTGATGTAACATTCACTCAGTTTAACTGCGCGAAGTTACTGTCTATTTTTTGATTTTCAACATACCTCAGTTTGATTTTGGAGACCATGTAAAAATTTCTGCTCTGCTGTTATTGCTCTGAATAAACCATTCATATTGTTATTAAATCTTTCATATGATTTCCCTTTTTATATGTTCCTTAGTTTACGCCCCCTCCCTTTTATGTTATTTGCGGTCGTAAATAAAAGGTAGTAGGGTGGGGTGTAACAAACTGAAGAGATATAGGCAAACATCGTTTTGGGCTCAAAAATGTCTCTGCTAGATTTCGTTAAAATTGGTTCACACATTTGACAGTTATTGTGGAACAAAGATATGGCTAAACAGACAGACAGATGAAACGCTAAATTGTCAAGTTAAAACAAAACCTCTCTACGTTCGGTCGATAAACTAAATGTTTTTCTGTGCATTACTTGTGGACTTGATTATAAAAACGGCCTTAATCTCGCGGCACCCTTATAGGTACCCATTGCAGCATCATTGGAAACCTTTGAAAACCATTGGTTTAGATAATGTCTTGCTTTAATTTGCGGTATTTAACGCGCACTTTCTGAACAGACTCCTTATATCAGCACAGGACTTGTAAACTAACTTAAATCTAGAACAGACACAACATCCAGTCCCCAGCCATTAATTCATCACTGTGAAGATGGGAGCCCACATTTCACCAATAAAACATTATTTAGACCATGTCAGTAACTGAACCCGGAATCCTTTGCTCAATAGGCAGACACGTTACAGTCCAAGCTAAGGCATAGAACTACTATTTTGAAAGTTGCCATAATTTGAGATGAATTGCAGTGCTAAAAAAAATACATTCTCAAATTATTTGAGATGGACTACGATTTAATGTTATCCTACTATATCTGTGGCTTGTCTGAGGGGGTTGAATATAGAATCCAATTGGGTCGTTGAAGGGGTTTGAGGGGTGGAGGAGTGTGTAATCAGGGAAGGGGAAATGATTGCGCAAGAGAACGGAGTTGAAGTTTTGATAAGAATGATTACGTTTTCCTTTACTTTCTTTTTCCCTCGCTCTTTTCTATCGCGCTAACACTGCTCTAAATCAAGGAAGAAAATAAATACTGATGCAAGAGACCCTGTGTCACGTCTGCAACTTCATACACTTTTGTGTATGGCGGGCTAGTATTTAACAAGTGGCAGGCTGTACGCTGTGTTGAATAAAGAGTAAATTGCATGTTTAAAGTTTTGAATGCACATTTTGGTCACGTTACTGATCCTGAACTTGAAGGGTTTGATTTTTAAGAATTTAAAGTTATTAGTAGAACTAATATGAACAATACGTTTAATTTTGTTATTAATATTTGACATTTTAGAAGAAGCTACCCTTTATAATACAAGGACATTTTGTATTTTATTTTCTAGAAATTTGCCCAATAATTTTTTTTCTGTGTATTTAACCTAAACTTTATGTAGAGGTTTGGAAAAAGTTTAACATTGTGAGTCTTTCATACTGACGGATGAACGACCAGGGCACTGGGTGTTGTGTTTATTCTAGGGTTACGGTAGCTTATAAGTCAAGTGATAATATAATCAATTGGTTCAGAACATATATACAAAACCAATACAATTATTGTATCATATAATACAAGGCAAAACCCACTCACTTACTCAACCCATATCTCCTCAACCCCTGAGCCTTGAAACTTTAAGTGAAAGTTCCTTTTAAGCCCTAGGTAAGAGATAAGACAGTATTTTGAGAAATTTGACTTCCAAGGGGTGAAAAATGGGGGTAAAAAGTTTTCAAAATTCACTGATGTATCTTTTTAACCACCGGACATAGATCCTTGAAATTTAAAATGAAGGTTCCGTTCTAGATTTGGATAGTAAACTACTACCCAGAGTAGTAGAAAATTGAAATTCGTCACACAGGTAAAAATACCACTAAGTAAATATTTAGGGATGAAAATGTTAAATATATAATTGGGACTTTGGGTGGGAAATGAGGAGAGGGAGGTGCACCCTAACAGAAAAACCACAGTTTTAAGTGCGCTAGAAGATTTAAATTTGGCAGGCAGATAGGGGGTCAACTCCATATAACCTAATTGGTTTTAAAATTCAACATTTTCAAGTAAGAATTGTCTAAATAGAAAGGTGGTCACATTTTCCAAAACTAAAAGAAACAACTACTTTTCTGTGTGCTATAAAACTGAAATTCGGCAAGAAGGTATAAAGAACACGCCAAATATCTGTGACTTAAGATTTTAAATGAAAAAACAAGACAACAGGAAAAGAAGGTTAGGTAAAAAAAATATTTAGATGAAGCAAATCATATATTTTTCTCAGGAATATTAATTAATGAGTATTTACTATTTAGAAAGGGGGCTGGTGAAATTGTTTTTTTTTTCAAAACTCCCAAAACTAAAATAATTTTTTTTTTTCAGTATTGTAGAAGATTTAAATTTGTCAAGCAGGTGTAAGAACCATCCCAAACAACTATTAAGGCCTGATTCTTACATTTCAAAATGAAGAAGCGTTAATATGGGGAAGTGGGGTTACCTTAAGATTCATAAAACTAATATAAAAAAAACTTTTTGGTGTTTATAAAATATCAGTTCGACATGTAAGTGAATATAAATTCCAGGAGAGCCAAATTACGTCTAAACATTTCAAATTTCAAAATTTAAACCCGGGAAATGGAAAAAGCTTTAAATTGAAGCAACTATTATAGATGTATTTATTTTACCCTTTTTATTTGTACTAAATATACTTTTTGCCATTTTTCCAATTTTTTTCCTTTTCCCATGTCTTATTTGTGCTTTTAATCATCTATTTCCTATTACTTACCCTTTTTTTAAAATACAAATTTGATTATATTTAATTTTTAACCTTTTTGCCATTTTATACTAAAATATTTATCTGGGAAAAGCTGGCTAATTCATTAAAAAAGGTGCAAAAAGGGTAAAAAAATTAATACAATCAATTAAAAAGTAAAATAAAAAGTTTAAGTGTAGAGTGTAGCAAGGATTAAAAAGGTAAAAGGCCAGAGAATGTAAAAAAGATAAAAGGGGTGAAAAGGGATAAAAAAAAGGGCCAGAAGGAAAGAGTAAAAGGAACCAAATGTACCTGAATAGCAAAAAAGCCAAAAATGCTTAACATAGTAAAAGGGGTCAAATGTGCAAAAGTGGAAAAATTGCCAAAATAACAAAAAGTGCCAAAAGGGCGAAAAGGAAACTATTTTAGAACCCTACTTTTCTGTGTAGATTTGACTTCTTTGAACCTTTATCCCCTTTTTATTTTATAAGATATAATTTTACCCTAGTTTACAATTTTCTTTGTTCTAGTTACCCTTTCCCCCTTATTACTTACCCTTTTTTTTTAAAAAAAAAGATTACATTTAATATTGACCTTTTTTGTGCTTTTTAACCTTTTAGTCCTAAAATATTTCTAGCAGGAAAAGCCAGGTTCTTCATATAAAAAGGTGTAAAAAGTGCAAAAAGGGAAAAAGTAATTCTAATATAGTTTTTAAAAAGGATGAAAAAGGGTAAGTAAAAGATTTTTAAAAGGATTTCAAGAGTAGAACAAGCAAAAAGGGCTATGGGGAAAAAGTGTAAAAAAAAAAAAAAAAAGAAGATAAAAGTAGGAAAAGTGCCGAAAGGTCAAAAATATGGCAAATGAACAGAAAGGGCTATAAGGTTAAGGAGGGAAAATTGTTTGAAAAGGGTAATCAGGGTAAAAGGTGTAACTTAATAATGGTAAAAAAAACGCTAAAAATTGATTGATTTACCTTTTACGGTTTTTGAAACTCTATACCTGAAAAAATATTTTTTCCCCCTTACTGCCCTTTTAAGTTTTTTTCACTTTTAACCCTTTTCTTTTTTAAAAAAATATTGGATTTACTGTTTAATCCTCTTACCCTTTTTACATTTTTTAAATAGTTTTATCCTTAACTATTATCCCAGATAAAGCCAGGTACTTCATGCTAGTTAATAATAAATTACTCCCACATCGGTAGCCACTCGGCCTAAATGTCAAGCACTTTCAGTCTGATATACTGGCGACAGGGAGGATGAGGTGAAGTTCCCGGCTGAGTAGGATGAGGGATGTGTTAACGAAGTTGTTTATAACTTTCCCTCCACACAAATGGAGGGTACATTTACTCACTCTAACTAACTAGTGACAATATATTAGGTATGATAGGATGAAACTATACACAAATATAACTATTACAACTACTTGATACATCATCTGGGCTTGAGGTAAAACCTCTTTAGACCTCTTGTGTCATCTCCTTTCCACAGTTATCTAAGGAATCGTAGTCAATAGATTGATCAAATTATTTGACACAAACATAAACTATTACATTTAAGACAACAGTAATTTGATTAGTCATACAAGCCCCTTACCATGGATAATAGTTGAAACAATAGGTCCCGTGACTAGAAGAGACTGATTCAATTTCAGCTGGTGTTGATAAATATGTTTATCATTCACATACAAGTCCATCTTGTTATTCAATCAATAAATATTTAGGAACCAAATATGGGTATGTTACATAATATAAATAAATAAATATTTATATTGTTTAGCATGGCTATATTTTGTTCCTAATATATATATTCAATCAATAAATGTTAATATCTTTCTCTCTTTCTCTCTCTCTCTAAATAAATAAATATATATATAAAAATATGTATAAATATAAATATATAAATATATATATACATATGAATGTAAGAGAGACTAGGAAAGTGGAGGCCATGGGAATGAAGTTTGTGAGAAGCATGTTAGCTGTCACAAGGAGACACAAGATTAGGAATGAAGTTATCCGAGAAATAAAGGGAGAAGAGGGAGTGCATGAGATAGTATAGAAAGGAAGACTGAGATGGTATGGGTATGTAATGAGGATGGAAAAGGAGACGATGCAAAAAACAAAAAAAATTATGGAGATGAAGTATGTAGGAAAAATACTGTGAGGCCAAGAAAGATGGGAGCAGCAGATAATAGAAAGTGTGCAAGTGTGAGGAGAAGAATGGGTGAAGGATAAGATGGTGGAATTTCACTGAACTGACCGAGCTGCAGTCTGGAAACAGTTGATGATGTTGAAACAATATATATTAGATGGTTTGGATTAACAATAGCCTAGAAATGAAAGTCTTGATTTTAGGATATCAAATAAAGCTTTTAAATTTTCACTATTCTGAATTTGTAAATGTCATCAGTTTTTTTTAGAGCTTTAATACAATCATACAATAACAAATATTTATAAATAATAGCATCAAGCGAAGTTGGAGAAACCCCTAATCAAACTTTTAAAAATAAAGTTAAAACTTTAAACATGAATATATTATTATAATATATAAGAATATAATTTTGGGGTGTGGGAACATAACTATTTATACAGCCAATTATATGTGGTCTCTAGCTCCTGGGATGGCTGCAATAGTATGTGCACTTAATTCAATCCAGCAGCCTAGATATATTGTGCTGCAGTTTAGCCTAACCTTTAATTTATAATATAAAGACAATGACTATTATTAACTAATACAGTTTTTTATATAGACACAATATCTATCTTTTAATTGTATCAGTGTGTACAACACACATAGAGCAATGCCAGCCTATGAGAGTTCACCAATAGTTAACCTTAAAAGTAAAACATTTTTCTTTTGTTTTTGTTAATTTACATTTTTATACATGGTAGACATTTTACTTTCAAGAAAAATATTACTAAGAACACGCAACACAAAAATATAAAGCCTTAGAGAGGTTTTTTTACACAACAGTAATTAAGTAATAGGCCTGAACACCTAATAAGAAATACAATTCAGAATTAATAACACCATAAAGATTCACATCAAAATGGTATGAAGACAACCAATGGGAATTTGAGAAAGAAATAACAATAAATATAATATAAAGTTGCATAAACCAGTAACTTACCTCCCAAATGGCTGTATCATTGTGTAATTGACTAATATTAATGTTTGACACATTTTAGCTCATCATGAATGGGCAAAAAACTATAGAGCTAGTTGTACCTCAATTACGAGATTTTAAAAATCCTTAGAAAACAAAGGTATATTTGTACAGTCATAACCTATATCTAAGATCTATAAAAACTAGCATCACATTGGTCTGCCCTTGTCAGAACTTTTTGTCATTTCATTTAGTGGCAACATGCTTATAGATTACTGCCCAATAGTTTGTTAAGCTTTACAACGATTACAAAGCTTCATACTTTACATCTTACAAATAATATGTGTCTAATATGAAGTGTAAAAGAACAAAAATCTGCAATGTGATTACAAAAACTAACACATTCTTTATAAGGTAATATTGATTAAAAAACACACATTAAAATAATGTTAATATTATGATTTTTACAGGCGTTTTAATGAAGGTGGGTTCATGTGTTTGTGAAACAATACTTGTAGTGAACTTTTGAGTCAAGGATAGCTTTCTTTCTTGCACTTAATGCCTTTGATAAATTTTGGCCCAAATGAAATTAATAACAATAAAGCCTTGGGAGTGGCTGGTGAACATTTTAAGCTCTCTTAACAAAATAAGAATATCTACATATCAACAAAAATAAGTTTCAAGTAATTAAAATATAGTATGATTGAGTGATTGAATGATGTAAGGTGTAAGCCATTACTCTTGAAATTATAATTGGGTGTAATGAGGATGGTTTTTTCACTTTCCCACCACATAAATGCGGGTAAACTTAATTTAAATTCAACCTTCCCCATCCCTAACACATTAGCATAATTAGTATATAAGCAGCCTATAGGCCGAATGAGTAGAAAGAAGCAATTCTTTTATATATTTTGCACAACATATTACATCTGTAGAGCTAGACCCATTATAATTAAGCTAAAGTGATAGGGATGAGAAAGGTAGAATTTATAATAAGTGTATCCACATTTATATGTTAAGAGAATGGGAAATAATTTAGTGATCAGATTCATAAGATCAAATAATATTTGAGTTTTTTAGCAATAGGCTATTTAAGTGGTTTATTGTGTCTATTGATGATGAATGACTTAAGGTAAGTGCACACTTGAACACAAAGCATCAGCTCAGAAAATATTCCCAATTTAGGTTTTTCCTCCATATTTCCTTTTTTATATAAATTAATCCTTGTGGAAAAGACTCAGGTTAGTTTTAATTAAATTCAATATTAGTCAACATTCATGGGAAGGGTCCAGAATGCCAGAATCGTTCACTACCTAGAGGCATGAAAGTGGCATTTTCATAATTTTGTCTTAAGCAGATAATGCCACAAAATTAATTACGACTTAAGTTTCTTCTATCTTTATACCCACCATGCACCATTTATTTTATTTTACCTGAAATAAAAATAAAAAATTGACCAGTAGTAGCTATCCCTTTTTAAAGATATACTTTTTACATTAAAAAAAAAGGATATACATATTTAAATATATAGCCACAGGCTAGAAAGAATTGATGATGATGATGGTATGCGCAGATTCCACAAAGTGTGCAATACCCTTTCGGATTGTCCAAACCTCTAAAAGATGATTTATTAATGAACCTATATTTTTTTAACTTTAACCAATGAGTTCTCCTTAAAAATCTCTTCGGGCAACTGCACAGACGGCCCAAAGACTGGGCTCCAGAAGAACTCGAGCCTGCACCTACCCCAGAGGCGGCCGAGCAACGTCAACAATGAGTCCAAAGACTACTTTCCCAAAACACGGAGGCAAGACGACACCAAAAAAATTACCAGTACAAATACGTAGAAGGGAGGGTAGCAGCTGAAAAGGACCCCCTGCCCATAGGAGCCAGCGTCCTTATGAAGAACCACGTTGTCCAACGCGGCCGAAGGGACCCACGCCGGATTCTGTCCCAGGTGGACAGGGCCTTACACCGTGCAGAGACAGTGCGGACAGCACATGTACCAACTGCTACTAGACTCAAATCCGAAAGCGGACGGGATCAAAGTACACCGAGACTAGCTTCAGCTGAGGCCTTCGCACGAGCCGAAGAACGAAGAAGAGCAAGCTCAGAGTGAAACAAAGTGATCGCGGAAAGTGCCGAGGTAGGAAAAAGGGTTCAAAGTGGTCGCGAGTGAATGAACGTTTCGGAACGCGTCAACTTTACAAGGGGGAATTGTTGTGCGGCAATCTAGTGACCGTTCCGAAACCGAGTGAACCATCGAGAGCCCCCAGTGCGCCCGCCAATAGTATCAAAGGTTCTTAAGAGATAGCGCCAGGTCAAGGGGATCTATTAAGCCCAAAACTTACTAAAAAAAAGGACCAAATGACAATCTAGCCGTAAAAATATGTAACAATGATGTATATAGAAGTA
>CABFWB010000068.1:541471-571371 GCA_902151455.1 Timema bartmani | reverse complement strand
GATGTGCAACACCTTGACGATACTTGAGTTTATAGAAAGAGAGAGAAAGTCTGTGCGGTGCGCCGTACCATTTATTTTTTTGTCATGTTCGTCGTCTACGCTATTAAAAATAACAAGTACGTAATTAACTTCGAAAATAAATAATTTATAGAAAAAGGCTTAAAATGGTCGGAATAGATCTGACAACAGTTATTGAAATATGAACTATTTTAATAGAAATTATAAATTAAAAAAATATTTCTGGGCATTCACTATTCCCAAAGAAAATATTTGTAAATTGTCAGTAATATAATATTCATAAAACTAAGCAAAGTATATTAATTGTAATTTTAATACAATTTATTTTCAATAGCATAACTATGATAATAATATATGGTACACAGAGAAATGCATCAAATGCATGAATAAACAATTTGTTACATAAAGATAAACATACAAAACAAACCAACCAAATCAGTCAACCAAACATATATTAATTTATACAGTTCACTATAACTCAAACATTGACTCTATTCATTTCTTAAGAATATATTTTTTACTCTCGCCTCGAACATGTCTAATGAAATTCAATTATTCTTTACCTCTTTGTGGAAAAAGATTACTTTCCCTGGTAAAATATAGAATTTTTTGGTAATATATTGTTTTATTATTAAGGTATAAGTTATTCTTTTGCCTAGAATTATGTTTATAATATTCGAATTTATTTTTAGTTAATCCCTTAGATAAGTTGGCATCATGTTATTATAAATTTTGAAGATTAAACATATCACTTTAAATATATTCATTGTTATTACATTCACCCAACCTAGCTGATTCTGTATAGCATTAATAATATCAATAATATTACAATTAAAGCAATATGTTCTTTATTTTGGTAAAAAAGTTACATTGCTTCAAAAACTTTACAAATAAGGATCTTAACATAGGTTCCCTTCTATTCAACCGTAGGGTAAAGATTTTTTTTACATCATCAGTATACAAGACTAAATAATTTTTTTTATATATATAAAAGTACTGTGTTGATTTCCATTAAAAGTACGAGAGTTCCTGTATTTCATTCTTGTGAGGTAATTGAATTACAACCTGTTGCGCCGTGGCGGTCCATCCCGGAGCTACGACAAGTAGAGAAATCATCCACCACATGATGACAAGGTGAGTGGCAGCTTCACAATGCGAGTACAAACATGTCGAGGTGAGATGGGAGCTACAATAGTTACCCACTCACTACAAGATACCATGTCACACGCTTTGCTTCACTTCATTATATCGTGCTTGGCAGTTCTGACAAACATTCTTGACTGCGATGGATGTTACAATACTTGAACTGTTAGAGTTATCCATTGCCTCACTGCATTATATCGCTCTTGGCAGTTCTAACACATATTCTTGACTGCGATGGATGTTACAATCCTTGAACCGTAGAACTATCCAATGCCTCACAGCATTAGATAGCTCTTGGTAGTTCTAACAAATATTCTTGACTACAATGGATGTTACAATCCTTGAACCGTAGAAATATCCTTTGCCTCACTGCATTATATAGCTCTTAGCAGTTCTGACAAATATTCTTGACTGCGATGGATGTTACAATCCTTGAACCGTAGAACTATCAATTGCTTCACGGCATTATATAGCTCTTGGTAGTTCTAACAAATATTCTTGACTACAATGGATGTTACAATCCTTGAACCGTAGAACTATCCTTTGCCTCACTGCATTATATAGCTCTTAGCAGTTCTGACAAATATTCTTGACTGCGATGGATGTTACAATCCTTGAACCGTAGAACTATCAATTGCTTCACGGCATTATATAGCTCTTGGTAGTTCTAACAAATATTCTTGACTACAATGGATGTTACAATCCTTGAACCGTAGAACCATCTTTTGCCTCACTGAATTATATAGCTCTTGGCAGTTCTGAAAAATATTCTTGACTGCGATGGATGTTACAATCCTTGAACCGTAGAACTATCCATTGCCTCACTGCATTATATAGCTCTTGGCAGTTCTAACAAATATTCTTGACTGCAATGGATGTTACAATCCTTGAACCGTAGAACTATTCATTACTTCACTGCATTACATCGCGCTTGACAGTTCTGACAAGCATACTTGGGTGCAAGGGATGTTACAGTACTTGAACCGTGGAACTATCCATTGCTTCAACGCATTATATCGTTATTGACAGTTCTGGTAAATACTATGCGAACAAACGACATGTGAGTGTGAGTCATTATGGCACAGTACATTCATTGTGGCATACTGTGCTTCTAACGGTAGAAAATGTTAGCACAAAAGTGAAGGATATAGCTGAAGCAAAAAGCTAAGTGTTGTTTATTGATTTTATACGTAGGGCCAACTCAATATTTACTTTTTCCCTGGGAAAACTTTAATTTTATAGCACCCAACTCTATTATATAAAATTGATTCAAACGTTGTCTTATGACCTTGTTGTTGTTTAGTTCTATAAAATTTTTAAACGTGTTGTAGAAACTAGAATTGGTAATGTTTCTTTAATTTATGGCCCATATTAAAAATTATCATGTTTCTTTCCACAAGATTTTCAAAAATAAACGGTTTACTTTACGGTTAAGAATGACGTTGAGGATGACTTAACTTTCTTCAATAGAAACATGTCCAAGATTTTTTTTATCACCACGTCTTAGCTAAAAATTCGAGTTATACGAATACATTAATTACGATAATGGAATAGGAATAAGAAAGTTAGAACCTTAGAGGAAATGTACCCGAATTTGTGTGGAAGAAGAGTGAGAAACAATTTAGTAAAAATCACCCTGAATTCACTTGACTGGGATTTGACAGGCAATCCAGTCTAGAAAGAGAGTGATTATAATTATTGAACGTGCCGTAATATAATTATGTTATTATAATTATCCATTTTTATTTTAACTACAAACTTTAATATGATATATATTTTAAAATAGTTCCTCGAACGAGAGTACATTTTAAATATATAGGCCTGTACAAATTCGTTAAGAAACTTCAAAAGAAGATTATATGTCACAGGCATATTTTTCACTGATCACACTGCCTACTCTCAGAGAACAGACTGTAGCTCACGCTAAAGTTTAATAATCACTTCATATTTGATAATTTTAATAGAATTACGATTCCTGAAGTATTTACAGAGTGATAAACAAACTTGAAGTAGTAAAAACGTTGATAAAAGGAGATAAAACTATCATGGTATCATCTAAAATAGATAACTGAACAAGAGGGTTTGAAAACCCACAAAAGAATGGGATAACTTTTATTTTTATTCACGTTTTAAACTTCTGAATCAACTTTGTGGAAACTTTCCCAAAATTAACTTTATAGCTTAAATTTATTTGTTCAAAATATATTGTCGTGTCAATAATATAATATATTTATTTATTTTACACACACATATATCATTTGAAAAACATTTTATTACAGAGGAGTTACATACAATAAAATTACATACTTGGCAAAACCAAAAATGCAGACCCATTTTGTTGCTTATTATAATTGCCCAGAACTATAGTTTGGATTCAAAAAACATGATATTTAGAATTATAAAATTTGGATGAAATTCAGTAGGGTTATATTCTGACAATTATTTGAAGCTAAGACAAAAATATTGGACTTAAAAAAATTTACAACCTACCTGTAGAATGTTTCCTTACATTAATTATTATTATTATTATTATTATTATTATTATTATTATTATTATTAGTAGTAGTAGTAGTAGTAGTAGTAGTAGTAGTAGTAGTAGTAGTAGTAGTAGTATTATAATTATTAGAACTATTATTAGATGTTCTTACGACAGTTTCATTCCTTTTGTCAATGAACTTAAATTTCCAATGCTTCTTCTTCTAGCTCCTTAAGCTCCCAAAATGTTCTTCTTTCCTTCAAGTCATCTAATATTTTAATCCTCCTTCTTCCTAAGCTCCTCTTTCCCTCACCTTGCCTTCTATAACGTCGTCCAGTTCCAGATGACAGTTACTCCTAAGGATGTGTCCGATCCATTTCACTTTGTTCCGAAGAATCACATCCAAAACGGTTATTTTCTCACCCACTCTTCTTAGGAACTTCCTTACATATATATATATATATATATATTCCTACAGATGAACGGGAAAAACTTATTTTACGTATTTTGACTCTTCCATTTTCTGCATTTTAATATTACACGACTTTATATAAAGATTACCTCCCAAGACTATACAGAAGTATTATGGCAGCTAACTTTTGTGTAAGTACTGATTTGCCCCTAAACGAGCTATGAAAGAAACAAAGGATATTTAAAAAAAACACTATACGACTTAAATAAAACATCTCCACTAATTTCGCTACAAAAGTCTGTCAAGTTTTAGGGTGGGGATGTAGGAAACGTGAGTTAAGGAAAGTTATTTTGCGGTTTTTACTGTAATTTTTTTTTTGCATTAAATATTTATCTAGTAGAAACACATAGTTTAATTTTCTTCACATGGTTATAAATATATATGATATAAATATGCGTGTCTGGGCTACATCACACGTAGCCCAGATTGTGTGACGATTAGCCTGTTCTAATTTACCGTTGCCCAGAGGATGTCCGAATGTAATAATCGTATATCCTTGCCGTGGAAGCTCTTTCCAAGTCCCGATGAGTTTAGGGGGCGATGACAGTGAAGATGAGAGTGTTGTAACATACACTACAACTTAGGCCTAACTAACCAAATTCTGGTGATCCTTGGGATAGTTCGCCTTTCGGGTAAATTACCAGCTGGGAATCGAACCAGGGACTCCATGTTCATAGCCAGGTGCACTACCACGTGACCGGTTTCGAAATGGTGATATCAACATTAATTTGTTGAATATCTGTCAAGGGTGTCATGGAATTTAATGACAACTTTTTAAATATTTATTTGAAAAGAAAAAGTTCTTCATCAAATGCTGCTATGCTCATGAAAGATGTTCAAGAAATGTTAATATTATCCTGCGAAGAAAATTAAACTATATGTTTCTACTGGAACAATATTTGATTCATTTTGAACAAAAAAAAAAGTTTTTTATATAAAAAATACTGCAAAAACACTGGGCTTAACTCACGTTCTCTAAACTCCCACCTTAAGAGCCACCCTATAATGCCGCCATTATGATCGGAATGACTGGCTGCTTGTTCCAGAAGTAGAGGAAGCCAATATCTATGATAATCTCCACCACAAGAGTTTTGCGTCTGTGGGAAGGGGTAGGGGGTATCGTTCTGTGCGAAATGAATTTTGAAACCATCCCTCTTCCTCTCAACTTTTCTCTCCATTGCGAATCTTTGGGAGTGAAATGAAGGGTGGGAGGTGGGGTGATCTCTTCACAGGGTGAATAACGTTTAGAAGAGAGAAGAAGAAAAGGCTTTAGAGAGGTAGAATAGGTGAAAGACAAAATGGAAGAGACGGAGATAGACACTTATAATAGAGGGGTGAAGATAGATAATTGATTTATAATAATTCATTCACACACGTCTTGTTAAAATTTATCGATTTAGAAGACATAATAGTTCAAAAATAGGATTTAAATTATTTATATTCACTGATGATGGAGTTTATGGTGTGGTTTTACTCGGAATTTGAGCGTATTGCTTAAATTATAAATACTAGTTTGCGTATTACATCAATAATTATTAAAAAATACTGGCAAATTTTTCAAATATAAAAACAAGTTTTACCCATTTATTGAAAATTATTTATGTTTTACCTAATTTTAAATGATCCCCTTCAGTGGCCTCATGGTCTAAGGCGTCACTCTTAGAAGATTCTTAATAAACAAATCAAATACAGTATAGCCACAAATTTAAAAACAATTTATTTTGTGTATTTTTCCTTCAATAACAAAGTTTCTTAAATTGTTTTATGTGTGTGCCACAATCACAGTCAGTTTGTTATATCAACATATTTAAACAAAACACTATAAAGTTGAGGAAGTTATCATTTATCTGAAATATGCCTGTATTAGCATAGAGCGAGAGAAAGTGGAAAATTATTCAAGGAAAAAACCCTCAAATTGCCGGATCGGGATTCTAACCCCGATCTACTCATCAGTGGAAATCCCCTATGATGGCAAAGTGACGCCTTAAGCCATGTTACCAACGTTGTGGACAATATGTGATTATTTGTCTGGGATATTTTTTAATTTTTAGATCAAAAGTCATCTATATTCTACCAAACTGATATTAGCCTACATCTTAAGTAAGAATTATTTTTTAACACCGTGTCTTACTACTTGTTTGGGTTATACGCCTATGTACTAATTATACTAATGGATTAGGGATTAAGAAGGTTTAATTTAGAAGAAATGTACTCATATTTGCGTGGAGGGAGGGTGGAAAACCATTTAGGAAAATCACCCTCAGTAAACCCGACAGAGATCGAACTCTGATATCCCCGTCTTCAGTAGTCTACTCAATTGCGAGAGTAGTGCCTTAGACCATGCGGCCACCAAAGCGGCTTTTAAATACTAACTCAGTTTATTTACATACATTTATAAAAGAAAGGTAATTGTTTATTTGCTGTATTGTATATTTTACGGTGTTGTTACTCAAGGTCATATTATAAAATTAACGAAAGAAGTTTATAATTTTGTTAATTATAAAGATACTGTTAGTATAAGATAAATAAAATATTAAATATATTAAAATATGTTGTCTTGTTATTATTCTTACTTGAATAATTCAATCACCCGCTTTGGGGAAACTGGATTGTCCATGAACGGGAAATTGGAGCATCGATCCCAGTGAGGTTGTTCCTAAAGAGGTTTATACTCTCTTTCCATACGAATGCGGGTACTCTTTCATTTAATTCAACCTTGTTAATCTCCAACATATTAGTGCAATTAGTACATATGCGTACAACCCCGAACGGGTAGTAAGACGCGGTTAGAAAAATAATCCGATTAATTTTTAAAAAACACGTTTTTTATACGTTGCTCGTTTCAATATTTCTTTTATGTTCTCCACAAACATCAAAATAAGATTACCCTATATGTCACATTTCACGATCTTCGTCTCTTGACGATTCTTTATTTCAGAATTTTATGGATCGTTAGGTTTAGGTGATAAGTGGTGGCATACTTCAATAAGTTTCAAATATTTCTTCCGATATCTTGAACGTCTGAGAGAGGAAATACCGACATTTATTTAATCAAGGAAATACGTCTCCCTGAATGTGGTTAATCGCCGAGTTTAAAGGGTTTACATTTAAAGTTCGTGGTTCTAAATGTTGTCACATCCGAAAGGCTCCCATCCCGTTAAAATGAATAGCAAGGAATGAAAATAAAAATAAATTATCTCGTAAGACATATTTGAATAGAGTTCCATTGAAAGTATTAAATTTAAATTGAAGGTATTTTTTAGAGAGTTAAAAAGTAAATGTTTTACAAAACTGTACTTTATTTATTATTTCTCAGGACCGCGTCTTACCACCTGTTCAGGTTATACACATATGTGCAAGTTACAATAATGAGATAGGGATGAGGAAGGTTATATTTAGAGAAAGTGTACCCGCATTTGCGTGAAGTGAGAGTAGAAAACAATTTATGATAAACCAAGCTCAGTACACATTACTGGGAATCGAACCCCTATCTTCTTGTTATAGGCAGTCCAGTCTATTTAATATTAAATATATTAAAATATGTTGTCTTGTTATTATTCTTACTTGAATAATTCAATCACCCGCTTTGGGGAAACTGGATTGTCCATGAACGGGAAATTGGAGCATCGATCCCAGTGAGGTTGTTCCTAAAGAGGTTTATACTCTCTTTCCATACGAATGCGGGTACTCTTTCATTTAATTCAACCTTGTTAATCTCCAACATATTAGTGCAATTAGTACATATGCGTACAACCCCGAACGGGTAGTAAGACGCGGTTAGAAAAATAATCCGATTAATTTTTAAAAAACACGTTTTTTATACGTTGCTCGTTTCAATATTTCTTTTATGTTCTCCACAAACATCAAAATAAGATTACCCTATATGTCACATTTCACGATCTTCGTCTCTTGACGATTCTTTATTTCAGAATTTTATGGATCGTTAGGTTTAGGTGATAAGTGGTGGCATACTTCAATAAGTTTCAAATATTTCTTCCGATATCTTGAACGTCTGAGAGAGGAAATACCGACATTTATTTAATCAAGGAAATACGTCTCCCTGAATGTGGTTAATCGCCGAGTTTAAAGGGTTTACATTTAAAGTTCGTGGTTCTAAATGTTGTCACATCCGAAAGGCTCCCATCCCGTTAAAATGAATAGCAAGGAATGAAAATAAAAATAAATTATCTCGTAAGACATATTTGAATAGAGTTCCATTGAAAGTATTAAATTTAAATTGAAGGTATTTTTTAGAGAGTTAAAAAGTAAATGTTTTACAAAACTGTACTTTATTTATTATTTCTCAGGACCGCGTCTTACCACCTGTTCAGGTTATACACATATGTGCAAGTTACAATAATGAGATAGGGATGAGGAAGGTTATATTTAGAGAAAGTGTACCCGCATTTGCGTGAAGTGAGAGTAGAAAACAATTTATGATAAACCAAGCTCAGTACACATTACTGGGAATCGAACCCCTATCTTCTTGTTATAGGCAGTCCAGTCTATTACGAGAGTGACACCTTAGACTATGTGACCATCAAATCAGGTTGAAACTGTACTTTAAATATATTTGTTTTAAGTTATTTTGGCATGAACAATTTTGGTGTGTGCATGCTTGTTGAATTGTATTAACGTATAAGGTAACAAGCCTCGGGGTATGGTGGTCATAGCCCCTGACTAGAGGACCCAGGTTCAATTCCCAGCTGGTACTGGGGGATGTTTCTCAAAAGGGGAATATTTCCCATGGTCACCAGGGTTTGGTTTATTAGGCTTAAGTTAGGTTCCACACCCTCATATTCACTATCATCGTCCCCTCAACACATCGGGAAATGGAAGGAGCCTCCACGAAAAGGACGTACTATCAGTGCGTCCCCTGGACAACGGTACATTATTACTAACTAATCTTCCCAAAAACTGTGCTAAGAGTGCTGTAGCCCAGACACGCCATTATTATTACATTCAGTAAATTAGTAAATTGATTATCCAGTGTAAGTTGGTTCAATAATTATGTTGGGCTAATAAGCCACCAAAAGGGTGTAAAAGTGCTCTTAAACATTTCCAAATAGAAATCAATATTTTTGTTCTCGAATATCAAATCCGATATTTCCCCGAATCCTCAAATCTCTAATCCCCTTAAGGCTACCCATCTCTGATAATGTTGGAATGGTTCTTAGGCCTACATTTTTATAGAATACACCGTAAATTTCCAACAAGAAGTTTTTTGTTTGAGTAATTTAACGTGCATGTTTTAAACCGACTTGTTATATCAATCAACGACTTATAAACCAACTTTAATCCATAACAAACAAAACATCCAGCCCCCAGGATGTCAATTCATTCTGTGAAATGGAAAACCCACATTTATGTAACTATACATATGTTGAACACTCTGGGAATCGAACCAGATACCCTTAGCACACTATTGAGTGAGCTAAGGCGTCAGAATAACAGGAAGCTACCTGCTTCGGTGGTCGAATGTTATACATAAGGTACGTAGACTAGACTGCCGATGTATGGAACATCAGGGTTCGAGCACCGGTTGGGTGTACCGAGGGTGATTTGTCCTAAATGGTTTTCCAATCTTCCTTCACGAAAATGGGGCACAATTCCTCTAAATTCAATCTGCCTCTTCCTTAACCCATTATCGTAATTAGTACATCTTCCTTTAGTTAAACAATCTTCTAAAAAAAAGTTTACCAGACTAGATTGAACGTATAAAATGAAGGTAAGCCTTTGTGTAGTATTATTTATATCGCTGAAGTTATTTCTGTGTGAGCACTCTACCAACTTTACACATCATCATCATCATCATCATCATCATCATCAAAGCTAGAGGTAATAGCAGGGCTGTCCGGAAAGGAGAAAGGGGTGGCACAAGGTGTCAATATTATTTATGATTATTTAGGTGCACTGGGTCACTTTCCCTTGGTGTTTTTTATAAGACTTTTTTTTTAGTAGGTTACCAAACAAAAAAACTTTTGAAATAGGTTTCGACACTCAAACAAAAACCTTTCAAGGAATTTAGTTATAAAATATGTATATATTTTAGCCAGGTCTTTAATTACTGATTCGCTTTCATCTTTGGCGAGTCATAATAGTCTTGTGTTTCTAAAGAACTCATTAGAAAGCAGTGTTTGTCCAGTATTTAATGGAAGGATAAGAAGATGAAGGTAAAGGCTCCAAGATAATTAACATATAATATTTTGTCAAATTTATTTGGATCAATGAAAGAAAGTATAATAAAAAATAGTATTGATATAAAACAAACAACAAATGCTTTCTTTTATTCACTTTATCGTCTAAATAACCTTTTGGATTATCCGCATTTGTATTAATAATACTAAAGGTTAAGTATCAGATATATATCTGGACCATACACATATTTACACTAATAATGTAGGTTTGAGGACAGTAGAATTCTGAGAAAATGTACCTGAATTTTCGTAAAGGGAAAGTGGGAAACTATTAATTAAAAAAAATACACAAGCAGTACACCCGAGTGTACCTCATCAACAAAGCATACTACAAGAGCCTGACACTTATTCCATCTGTTCACCGGTGTGGGTTGTATTAATTATTAGCAATAATATTTTTAATGTAATTTTTTTTAAATCGCATTATTTCTTTAAGTAGCATTTTATCAATTTTAGTAAGGAGAGATTTACAATATGGTGTTGTGATCAATAATTAGTCAAAATTATCAAGAATTTAATTAAGGTTTACTAAATCTGATATCTTGCTAAACAATTAGTAGTCGAGACATAAAGATAGCATTTTAACATTATTAAAACGTAAAAATTAAGTTAAATTATTCTTGTTTAAAAATAAACAAGGGTTATTCAACCAACTGTGTATATTTAATTATTTTCAAATGTTATATTTATGTAGTGATATATTTTTTTGATTACTTTTTTAAATAATATATCCAATTATAATAAGCTTTAGTAGTTAAATTTGTTCTTTTAATGTGATTTGAGCAATTTTTCACATTTTTAAATAATATTTTATAAAGGTAATTAATTGAGATTGTTTAGCGACAAAATTATTTTTTTCTGTTCCAAATAATAAACGGTTGTTTTCTGTTGGGACCTTTTAATCGTTTACTTTACCTCTCACGCTCCTGCACCCAAACATGTCTCGTGTACAGAAAAGGAAGGGTTTAAATACTGAATGAACGCCAATCTAATGGCAGTTTCCCCAGTAACAAGGATCCCAGGGAAGCACCCTCTCCGAGCGTGTACCGTGTCACGTGATCAATACCATGTCCCGGGGAATACCTCCAGCACAAACCTGCACGGGCCCGTACTACCGGCTGGAGGGTACACTCGCCTTCATGGACAGTGACAAGGGACTAACTACTGGCTGGAGGGTACACTCGCCTTCATGGACAGTGAGAAGGGACTAACTACCAACTGGAGGGTACACTCGCCTTCAAGGACAGAGACAAGGGACTAACTACCAGCTGAAGGGTACACTCACCTTCATGGACAGAGACAAGGAACTAACTACCAGCTGGAGGGTACACTCAACTTTATGGACAGTGACAAGGGACTAACTACCGGCTTGAGGGTACACTTGCCTTCATGGACAGAGACAAGGAACTAACTACCAGCTGGAGGGTACACTCAACTTTATGTACAGTGACAAGGGACTAACTACCGGCTTGAGGGTACACTTGCCTTCATGGACAGAGACAAGGGACTAACTACCAGATGAAGGGTGCACTCAACTTTATGGACAGTGACAAGGGACTAACTACCAGTTGGAGGGTGCACTCAACTTTATGGACAGTGACAATGGACTAACTACCGGCTGGAGGGTACTACTTGCCTTCATGGACAGAGACAAGGGACTAACTACCAGCTGGAGGGTACACTCAACTTTATGGACAGTGACAAGGGACTGACTACGTGTATGAAAGTAACTGAGGTTATTTAAAGCCGCTACATTGTTGTATTTCACTGAGAAGCTTTGCAGACGTTTAGAAATCCCGGATTTTTTATTAAGTGGTTTTATATTATTTAATATTGTTTTCACCTAAATGTGGGTGAAAGATCAGACCAGTTCAAAATTTTAAATTTTAAACTTATTTTTTAATGTGTTATAAGTGATAACTTAAATAAAACTCTATAAAACAATCCCACAATATTTTAATATGTTCTGTTGTGACCCTGTAAAAACATGACTTTATTTAATAGAGGAAGGCTACAGCTAGGTTTCTAACGTTTTGGTTTAATCTCAAAAGTACACATTTTTGAGTTAAACAAAGTTGAGTATTTTTTCTTTATTTAAACTTAAAATTTATACTTTTTAGCTCTTCATAAGCCTGCTGATAATTTTTGTCGACAATTTTTTTGAAAATAATATTTTAAAATATCTAACAACTTATTAAATAATGCGGGATTTCTAAAAGTGTGCAACGCATCTCAATGCTTTACCATGCACCGCTCTTGCGATCCTGATAGAACACAAATAAACCATATTTCTTGTTTGCTTGGTTCATTAAACCAGAAAATAAATATAACTAGGCGTTAATTTTTTTTAAACCATGTCTTACTACCTGTTCTGGTTATACGCCTATGTACTAATTCCACTAATGGGTTATGGATTAGGAAGGCTTAATTCAGAGGGTATTCACCCTCCTTTGCGTGAAGGAAGAGTGCTAAACCATTTGGGGAAAACCACCCTCAATGCACCCAAATGGGATCTAACACCGATCTCCCCGTTTTCTGCAGTCTAGTTCATCGCGAGATTAGCGCGATGGACCACGCGGCCACCGAAGTGGGTAGGAATTTACCAAATGTATATGTATTTGTATGTTTAGGAAGTAGAATTACAAGAGATGGACGATGAACAAGTGATATAAAATTCAGAATGCAACAAGTGAAAAGAGCCGGTTGACAGGCAAGGGTATAAATATGGAGAAAAGGAAGTGATTTTTGAACCTTTGTTCTGAACATTGCAATATACTGAGGTGAAATGTGGATGGTAGCGACAGCCAAGGAAAGGAGGATAGAAGACTTATAAACTTGGTGATATAGACGAATGACTACGATGAGTTGGACAGAAAAGATTACAAACTAATAAGTTCTAAGACGAGCAGGAGAAGAAATACAACTCTAGCGGAAATTGTGTAAAAGAAGAGACACATAATGATACATCAAGTTCTTTTTGATACCGTCATTGAAGGAACTATCTAAAGAAAGAAAGCTAGGGGTCGACCAAGGGAAGGATTTATAAAAGAAGTGATGCAAGACGCTGGCTTTAAAAACTATCAAGAAATCAAAGAGAAAGCAAAAAGGGAAGAATGGAGGGAGGTCTCTTGACAGCCAGCCTAAGAGATGAGGACCAAATAAGAAAAACAGAGAGAGTAAAAATGTGCTTGGATACATCTCATTTTTTTATACGCTGAGGAGGCAGAGGATGGGACGCTTTAGTGGTCTAAGTTCACTAACAAAAGGAATGAATCTGTCGCAATACAGAACAAATAATAATAATAATAATAATGTATTACTTACTCTAATGCGATAGGAATGAGAAAGGTAAAATTTAAAGGAAGAGTAAACGCATTTGCGTGGAAAGAAAGTGTAAAACCTTTTAGTAAAATCCACCCCTAATACACCCAACCGGTAATTTAAGCCCCAATCTCTCCGTCATTTGTAGTCCAGTCTTTTGAGAAAGTGACGTCTTTATACCATAAGGATACCGGAGCGAGTTATCCCACTTTTGAGGGAATGTATTTATAGTGTAGCTCTTTGCTCGTCATTCAGGGAGTATAGGATTTGAATATGAAGCTGCAGCCGGTAGGACTTCATTGAGAATCAGACAGAGAAGAAGAACACTTGCTTGGCGTGACAGTTCGCTAATTGAAGCTCCTCAAGATCAACTTGCTCTCCGCTGTTCCAAGCACTCGTTGACAAAACCAATCAGCACTCTTGCCTTGAATTGATTCTCTCTCTCTTATTCTCTTCCTATCTTCCCTTTCCCCTCCTCCTTAACTCTATTGTTCCCCGTGGTACCCAGTTGCTGCCAACCCCTCCCCCCTCTCTCTCTATCTCTCTCTCTCACACACACACACTTTGTTTTGAGTCCCTTGTTTCCCCCCACAAGAATGGTAAGGGCAAGGGGCTTTGAGACTGTTTTTAGTAAATAATGTATGCAATGGCTCTCTTACACAAATAGTTAGAATATTATGAAGCTATAACAAAACACCGTGCAAGAAAGTATTTTCTAAAAACAGTTGCAAGACGTTATTGTCAAGTATTAGATACAACAATACCGAAGTAGAGATATTCTTAAAAAAAAAAAATTTCTCCTTAAAAAGAACTTTTTCTTTGTCAACATCGATGATGTCTCTTGAATCAAATAAATGTTAGTTACGATATTGTTAAACGTATTAATTAAAAACAATCCCTAAACCTCAGAATAAATTGTTTATACATCTAAAGTTGAATACACTGATAAAAAATATACCCTCAGGTCCATTAATTATTTTTAAATGTATACATAAAGTTTAGATTATAAAATATAAATAAATTTATGCTTGTCACTTGAAGAGTAGCAGAGAAATTATTTATATATATGCGTGTGTGTGTGTGTGTGTGTGTGTGAGAGAGAAAGAGACTCCTCTTTACTTACACAATAATTTGAACCATATTATATGGGTGCTCAAATTCATTAGTATGCATAATGGAAAACAAGCAACCACAACATCAAAGAAAACTGCATATAATATTATTATTAGTATTATTATTGTCATTATTATTATTATTATGATTATTATTATTATTATTATTATTATTATTATTATTATTATTATTATTATTATTATTATTATTATTATTATTATTGCTATCATGGGTGGAATGACATTCAATTTTTAAGGGATCTGGTCTTTAAAGAAATGAATTTAACTCCGTGAACTAATTGGTAACTGTTTTATTGGATAATCAATCATGAATGGTTTGATAAATATTGTTTTATCTTTTATATGTAGTTATAATCAGTAATTAAATAATATTTTATAAGCTCAAAATCATATATCAAACTAGAGAATGTATTAATTATATACGTAGTCGAAAATAGCAGTGATTTTTAAGATTACATAGCAACCAATGTATTTATGTAAACTAAAAAATATCGCTCCAGTAGTTACATACATTTTAATTTTATTCATATGGTTATTTCAACAGTTGTGTCATGGGCTTTGAGTAATTAATTGAGCCGTTATTTTCCCCCTCATTTAAAAAAAATATTAAGTTTGCCATGCGTAGGAAATTATACCAACCGTATCTACTCGAGTAATGTTTCATTTGTAGCTACAAGAATTTAGATAACTATTTACACCAACCAAAGCAGGGATAATGAATCCCACAGGTAGCATTGTTTTTCAGAAATCTATGATATACAGTTAAACCCACTATTCTGTATGCATACATATGTATATGTATAATATGTGTGGTGGTTTTAAAACCAATAAAAAACAAATTTATCATGGGTATACATATTGTTTCTGATTTTTTCTATTAGTAATTGAATAGGTTTTATTTTTATCGATACGTACCTTTGCCAGTAGTTAATAACAAACTAGGATCACGATAGCCACAAAAATAAATGGTACCATTGACGTAATCCCAAACAGGTAGGTAACGTAGGTTAACATTTGGTCACGTGGGGGTGGTGGGGATTCGTACCCCCTCGTGGATAGAGTTTAGTTTATAGCGCATGAGCACGTCCGAGATAGAACGCGCGTCAGGGACTTCCCATGACGTCATTCAGTGGGCGAATAACGGAGGCCCAGGACTAGAATAGCCTCTTAGAGAGTATGTTCCACCAATCCATCGCCATTTTGTGGGTAAGAAAAAAAATGGTATTAGCATTCCTGAAATTTTATATCAGTTGCAGTCAAAGTCGACTAAATGTAGACGCAATAGTGTAAATACAATGAAATATCTTAATAGCGGACACCTGGGATCAAAAAAAGTCCGTTATTAATAAGTGTCCATTATTTGTAAAAATATATATTTTTAAAAAATAATAATGCTTGGACACAGTTTAATCTATATGAAGCTAGATACCGTATACTGGTTGTTTAATTGATTCTAGTAGATAAAAGGCTATTCCAGTTTCTATAATATCAAATCTTTCAACTATTGGAATTGATAAAATAACCAGTATAGTAAGTGTCTGGCACCCTTAGGTAATAATATTTTGCTATGAAGGTTTTTACAGTTTACTCTTTGTTTCAAACCATTTTAGGTAGTGTACACTCCATATACCCTTAAATATAGCTGTCATTCCTTAAATGATTACATTATAGTCCTATCTTATAAGCTACGCCATGATGGAAACTTCACCGGAAGGTAATCTTGTTACCTTCGAGGTGAACAGAGTGTACATAGTCAAAACATTGTATTACATGTTTAGTTAAAATGTTTGGATCTGTATAGGACTATATTGATACATAAATACGGTATTGGTATTCGATATTGAAAATTGGTTAAATAAGCTGATCATTTTCGGAAACCAAACTTCAGAACTTCATCGGTAAATATCATAATTTAATAATACAGACCAATTTCCATGAGAAGGATCTTTTATAAAATAGAGACATATTTTTACACGGCCAACGGTGGTACAAGTTTACTATATCATTACTGTTATTTTGTAGGTATTGATAATATACATATCAGAAGTGACCACCTAAGATAATATGACTTGACGTATGAATGCATTGAAGTATTATTTAAGGTATCAGACAAGTTTATTTCCTTAAAAAGTGTACTGTACGTTTAATACAAAGGGCTAATAAAGTCAATTAAAATTATATTGAAGATGGCTAAGATCAGTTTAGGGTAAAACAGAATTAAATATTACTACTATTAAAATGTATGATTTTGTCATACAAACTATTTAATCTATCGACATAATACTGTAGATTTGATAATATTTAAATTATTGTCCAATAGTTTAAAAATAATTCTTCTAATTTTACTCTTCTCTTTAATTTTTAATAACATGTCCAACTACCCGTTTGGGGTATTTGAATATGTACTATTTACGCTAATGTGTTAGTGAGGAAAATATTTGAATTTAGAGGAAGTGTACTCACATTTGCGTGGAGGAAGAGTGGGAAAACATTTAAGAAAAACCACGCTCAGTACTCTCGACTGAGATTCAAGCCCCGAGCACCGCGCCATCAGAAAGGCCAAAATATTAAGAGAGTGACGTCTTAGATTATGCGGCCACCGAGGGTGGGCATTCATCCCTTAAACAAGATATTTTACATTTTAATAGTAAATATTAACGTGTGATACGGACTTTTACCGAAGATTGCCGGGAGCTAATGGGAATTGCAGTGACGTCACTTATTTACTTGACGTAATCCGCGATGTGTTCGATCAATATATCGAGGACTCCCACCACACTTCTCAAATAAATATGAAACCTAGTTGGGACGCCGCACAGTTGAATCAGTGGTAAGAAAAGAATATCATCTTCAGGAGAGATTGGATGCACGGATGGTGTCCCTGACTTCGGTAGCCGGGATTTAATCCACACTATTGAGGCTTGTTGTTGTTTTTTACATTCTTACTCCCAACATACAACCAAACTTTTTGTCCACCTTATTAATATTCTCTCCTTAGATTTAATCTTTTAGCGATCTGATGATAAAATGCACTGCAAAAATAAGAATCAGTAAAATAATTTCTATAATGTTGAGCAGAGCCTTATATAATACTAGTTTTTAAGCCTCTCTATGACAGGTTGATGTCAATATTACACAACCTAACAAAACCGAACCTTCAATTTGTAGATGCATGAAAGGTTAGGCGTCACTTTCACAATAGACTGATTTGCCGATGACGCAAATTCTGGTATACTCCCTCTAAAATCCAACCTTCCTCACACACTAACACATTAGAGTAATTAGTACATAGACGTATAAATCGAACGAGTAGTAAAACACGGTGCTTAAAAAATAATTTTTTGTTAAGTTTTGGATTTGTAGCCTTAATACGTCATTTACACAAAACCAACAATATTAAACATTAGTTTATTTTACAAGGCTATGTAATTTGTAACTCTTCAATGTTATTTGTCTTTTAATTAAAATAGTAATCGGTTTGTATGAATATTTATCCATGCTATGTAAATGGAAGCTCAAACTTAATAAATATGTTTAACATTACCTGTAACATTTTCATTGACTTAAGATACCCTATTAGTTAACTAATATGAATATAAATCAACCAAACCAGAAACACAGATCAGTGCATTATAATCTGCAATTTCTCTTATGATTTGAGATTGGAATTTATAATCTCGGTTCTCGTTGCCTTTGAAATAGATGCCTTTTCCTACGCGCCCACCGTTGGGGGTTTAGCCATCATAATTTGGTAAATCTTCCTATGTGACTTTGAAGAGTCCTGAGTTGATACATAATTCCTCCTCCCCTCCATGTATCTCTATAGTAAAAATGTTAAACTACGCATTTAAAAAATATTATAGTAAAAAAATGATGAAATAGAGATAATTTTTATCTAACACATGTTTGAAGCCTGCAAAAACAACTCTAATAGTGTGAGTGAATATTCAATTTTCTCCCTTCCTTCAGCCACATGATATCTTATTTGAAAACTTTATATATCCAACATTATCAAATTTATTAATCTTCATTACACTCGCTTTAACAGTTATAAAGATGTAGTCTAGTTCACCTCTTCTAATATCCAAAGTCATGACAAACACTTTGCGAAAGGTTTGCGCAACCTAACCGGTTTTTGCTAAAGTTTAAACTCTCTATCTTCATTAGTCTTAGATCAAGAAGTATCGTAATGAGTTTTTAAAGAAGGGAAGGTTTTTGGGTGTTGAGTAACATCTTCTCCCTCCCACCGACCTAGATACAAGATTTCAAGTTTATGGCTCATTAGGTAGTTGATGAGCTCAATTAAGTCCACCTAAATAGCATCATTAAAAGAATGCTGGGAATTAAAACAATTACACAGATAATTATTAGGTATCTAATTGCTATTTTTATTCATTCTACTATAATAAAGACTCATTTTCTGTGATAAATGACTTGCTTTCCACTCAGGGTATCTAAATAATAGGGTAAGGGAGAATTTAAAGGAGGTGTTACTACATTTGCATAGATTAGAGTGGGAAAATATTTAGGACACATCAACAGATATTACATTGAATTTACAAATTTATAAACCACTACAGTTAAATATAAATGGATTGATAATTTATAAAGTTATAAATATATAGACTGGTTCACAAAACTACTGAGAGCAGTCAAAATGCTGAAAACTAAGTGATAGTTGTTTAGTTATATAGTCAAGAACGATATTAATGTATCTATGTATCTATACATTAAAAAATTAACCCCAAATTTATTTTGTGTTTTCAACAAACACATTTATATTAATAAATATTATCATTCTTTTTATTATCCGAGTTATTTAACACACACTTTCTTAAACGTAAGATTACACAGCAACCATCCTCAGGCCGTTAGCTTATCACTATGAAAGGGGGGAACCATACATTATTACAAATGAAACCTTTTCCGGTCATGCTGGGAATCGAAACCGGAACCTCTAGCTAAAAGGTGGACACTATAGTGACTAAGCTAGGATTTAGTAACACACTATTAGTACTTTCAACATATTTATAGCTTAATCTAAGTTGTAAGTAAGAGGAAGGTAGCTAGGAGGGAAAACTTGTAAAAGGTGTGGGAAACCCCAGTGTTAAATCAAAAGTGGAATCTAACCTCAGACTACCTGTGATCAGAAATCCATTATATTGCGAGACTGATGACTAGTACTATGTGACCAACGAACAGGATATATATATATATATATATGATTCACAAATTTGTTTCCAGTTTTTATTAAAACAGTTTAATCTAGGAAGTCTGACGATATATTTATCGGTTCCATTTCTCCAATCAAATACTTTGAGATTATGGTACTGGTTATGATTAGAAGAAAAACAAAATCTCCAGTCTTTTCGGTCCTTTGCTAGGTTACGGCTTTTTCAAATGCATCATAGCTTAACAAAATATCACGAGAACAGGAAAAATAAAGGGTTTCAACATTAAATTAAATTAAAGAAATTATTATTACTATTACCACTACATCCTACTTACTCATTCGGTTTGTACGCACTTAAGCTAATGTGTAATGGTAAGGTGATTGTGAGATGAAATGGAGGACCTACAGTTTAATGTGGGATCCGAACCACGGTGGAGAACTGGCACTCCACACATTCACAAGTTTTGATTAATACACGTCTTGTCAGAGGTGAAGGAAGGCTTTGGCCAACAGATAAATCTGTGCAGGACCAAGGATTGAGTCCCGGACCCCCAGCACAGAAGTCCAACAACTTACCCCTAGACCACCAGGTCACCGATAAATTAAAGAAAGAAAGCTATAAAATTCACTTATAAAAATAATTTAGAATAATTTAAAACCAATAATAAGTTTTAGGGGTCATCCATAAAACACGTAAGGCTTTTTTCTTACCCTTTTACCTCCCTTCTCCTACATATAACACCGTGTAGACATTTAGCCTGAGCCTCCTCTCCTCCCTCCCAACCTATGTTACGTAACTTTTCTCACCAAACGTGAATGTCATTATTTCATAGGGAAGTTCTTGTGGTACTAAAAGAGGGACTACAAAGTTAAAGCTATTTAAAGTCCACTTTAAATCCTGAATATAAATGATTTCAGAGAGTATTATTACTATTATTATTATTATTATTATTTATGGTTAACTGCACGTACAGACAAGTATTTGTAAAGTTAATAGCTCTTTTAAACTTATTATCAGCCTTGCAAAGTATAGTTTTGAATATATTACCTTTCAAGTAGTAACAGTAGACATATTTTTTGTATGAGAGTTTATAATATATAATACCACAATGCACCTCTTCACATGTGCTTGGAGCTCGTAGTTTCGGGCTAACAAAGCCACCTAAGCGCAATCAATATGTCGATAAACAAAAAGTTCTAAACTTGCATTTTCAACGACATAGATATTCGGAGTATATTTGGTATGTATATTAAAGGTGAAAACATGGAAAGTTATATATATATTATTAAAGTTTTGGTATAAGATCTGTGTTACCTAACACTTTCATGTTCCCAACCCTCCCCCCATTTAACGCCATGTATATATTAGAGCTCCTACCTTCCTCCCCCTATAAAGCGTTAGGTGGTTTATGGATGACCGTTATGAATTATATATAGATTCCAATTCCAGTTCTAATTTTTAAACAATTTTTTTGGGTCCCTGTTCCGATTCTGATTTCCTTAAAATAACTCAAGTCCGAGTATCGGTTTTAGTTCAACTCTTCAGTTTTAACAAATACTTCCGGTGAGCTGACGTTCTAAGGGTAAGGTGTCAGACTTCTGTGCTGGGGGTCCGGGGTTCAATCCTCGGTTCCAGCACAGATTTATCTGATTGTCAAACCCTTTCTTCACCTCTGACAAGACGTGTATTAGTCACAACTTGTGAATGTGTGGAGTGCCAGGCCTCCACCGTGGTTCGGATTCCACTTTAAACTGTAGGTCCTCTATTTGATCTCACAATCACCCTACCATTACACATTAGCTTAAGTGCGTACAACCTGAACGGGTAGTAAGACGTGGTGCTAATAATAATAATAATAGTAATAACAAAAATTTGTCATATCAGTGTATAGTCCCCTGCTTTTAGCCTAGACTTAATACATATCTGTATTGCGTGTTGCATTCGTATCTATCTCACGGCGGAAAGGTGTATACTATTACAGCTCTTACTATAAATCCTTAAATATATATATATATATATTTATATATATATAATTCTATAAGTATTTTAATATTTAGTTGTAAATTGTGGGTCTTGGGAAAGTTGCAGTAGGGTGGTCAATTTTACAAATCACAAACTAAGGGACCGGGTTATATTGTAGCTATATGCTACGGTGGTGCCGAGCACCCCTGGAAACAAGTCCCAGGACAGTTTCTAGGGGATTACCGAAAACGCCCTCAGCCCCCCTTCCATGAAAGTAGGGGTGATCTGGATCATGCGTGATACCCAGGGAGGCGAGAATTAACTCCTTTCCCCCCCCCCCTACCAGTCGCTGACTGGTTGGACCAGCACTGGGACTGTGCCTTCTATACTCTACAGGGTCCTGTCCGGACTACTTCCCTTTCCGCTCACAGAAGCGACCTTACGATCTTCCCGCTTTCCCTTGGATAAGGAAATGGGATTACACCCGTTGCGGGTGGAGAGGTAAGCCCTCCACTACTTGTGCGTACAAGTAGAGATGCTCATGATCTAGGAAATACCCTACTAGCTATCCAGATTAGGACCGTAGTTCTAAAACGGCTCACCACATGACCGCCGAGGCCCGAAGACCCAGAACTCCACCGGTCTACCAACGTCCGAAATCTGCCTCACAGAGTCCAACCCATTTAACTGTTCCACCGCATTACTGCTGGAGCATCAGCCCAGCCCCGTGTACTACTTATGACGGAAGTAGTAAAACGGGAGCATACCAGTCCACAGGAGCCACCACCAGCTCTCCTGTTAGCACCAACCTCTGGGACTGGGGTATGATAAAAGTTTCCTTCTAACTTTCATTCGACTGCCTAGAAAGCTCCTCCAAGTCCACCCCTGTAGAAAACGTGACGTCACCTATCTATGTCAGAACTTGGACCCCCAATATGTATGTTTATAATTTATTTAAAGTCCTTTCCTATCAAAATCCTAATACATACGCAAAGTACTAATATTTTATGAATGTTTACATGATATATGTATGTATGTATATATACATAAAATATCGAGTAAACTTCTACAGATGTTGACTCAACAAACCCCGACTGCGCAACAAGTGTGTGCGTGCGTTGGAGGTACTGGGTGAAAAACAAACTAAGACGACGTTAGACTGCCGAGACAAAAACAAAGGAAATTTAATATACAAAGTTGTTTAGCTGTGCTATATTCCTTGCTTGTATTCAATTTATAACACACTTTGCCAATATTTAGTCCTAGATGTTATATCTTAGTGTTTCCCAACCAGGGGGTACAACCCCCCCCCCCCCCCAGAGGGCGTTTTTGGTTTTTAAGGGGAGATAAATTGTAGGATAGTAGTATAGGGGCATTTAGGTTTTAATGGATACTACAGCAATAATTTTATGTTGATTGTAAAAGGCAACAAAATATTTAACAAAAGTGTCTTAAATTTATTTTAATATTAAGCTAGGTTTAAGTGTTTCCACTGGTTCCACACCCTTATAATCACTATCACCATCACCTTATATAATTGGGACGGGGAAAGAGCCTCCACGGAAAGGCTCTACAATTAGTACATTCGGGCGTCCCCTGGGCGCCGGTACTTTAGTACTGGTTAATCTTTCCAAAAACTGGGCTACGATTGCTGCAGCCCAGACGCGAAATATTATTATTATTTATTACTCATCTTTATAAACGTTTAAAATAAGCTATATTTCAATGTGTGTTTTGTTCATATGGATTATAAATTACTCCACGAAAAAAAAGAGCGGTTTTTTGTGATCAGGTTTTTTTCAAACAAGGATTTATTATTCATCTGGTGACAGGCGGTAAATGATCAAAAGTTTTGACAAATTTGTGACTTTTGACAGGCGATAAAAATTATTATCTTTGTTCTTGTAACTTTGTTTATTAATTAAAAAAATTGTGACTTGATTTTTAATTTTTATTTATATTTTCCCTGGGTACTTATACGTTCACTAGATGGTCTTAAAGGAAATTAATCAACATTTATAAAATTTAACTATACATATTAATAATTATTATTTTGTTTTAAATAATTAAATATGACTGTAGTAGTACAGTGAGACATGAATTTAAGTTATTATCACTAACTAATTTCAGCATGTTTATTTCATTTAACTTGGGGGGGTACGAGGGGTAGGAGGGGGCGGTGGCCAGCATACAGCTATCAGAAGTGGGCGGTAGGCTGAAAAAGGTTGGTTGGAAATCACCGTTATATCTATTCGGAACTATCCATGGCGAATTTACAAGGGGATTTTTAATACAGAAAATAAATAAATTCAGATATTTCAGGCTAAAAGAATATTGTGTGTTTTGTTTTTACTTTATCGCGACCCTTCGGAGAGAGAAAGTATTGTGATCGTCAAAATAATTGAATTAGAAATTTTGATGGATTTCGACGTTTAATGACTTTCCTTGAAGCTGAAAAAGTTGTTTTCCTTTTGTCATCTGTCTGTTACTCGGCCTAGAGCCAAAATCATTTTACTGATTGGGATACAACTTGGTATCTATAGTTTTAAAAAGTTTCTCCCGTAAATTTTTGAAATTATTCATACAACCCTTAAATTAATGGTAGTCCGCTTAAGGGTTTGGCCAGACTGACAAGTGCGCAAGGGACTAGGTGGCCAGACTGGCGAGCGAGCGCGTGATTAGTAGATAGCTCTCGTTAGTTGTTGACGAGGAGGCTCCGAATCTTGGCTGAGTGAACTGAGGGGGGTTTTAACAAGTGATTTATTGTTGTGGTTTTCTCATCCTCTCTCCACGCTAATGGTAATTCTTATTTGTAAAGGCCTGCTTTGATAATATTGAAGTATTTTAACATATCAGTTTTACATATATATGTATATATATATATCAGTTATATATATATATATATGTATATATACATATCGGTATGGTTTATGATCTTACCAATTAAATTAGGCCGTTAGTAGCAAGTGTGCTATACCTATATATATTAATAAATGTCAAAATGAGAAGTTTTCCTAGCACTCAATGAACCAACATACAATAATATTGCCTAGCGCCTATAAACTAGACTGTACCGGGTCGAGCGCGCGCGTTTGAAAAATAGAACCAGTCCTATCTTTAAAGCGCGCACGTTCCAGTCTGGTCACCTCTCATTACAACCAATGTGTTCTATTTTATATTTTAGTCGCTCGCTCAGTCTGGCCATCCTCTAAGGGGGGAAATGAAAAAAAGCTATTTTTTCGAGGTTGGCTCGAACGATGTTGATTATAATTCATATCTAGACCCTATTTAATATTAAAAACATACTGGAACATCTTATTCTTCCAGGTACATTTATATTTAAGATTGTATCTCTAATTTTGATCATATCTCCTAAACTCTTCAAGTTACGAAATAGCTTACTATTACAAAGTTGTAAGATTATTAAACATAAAATAACTTTTGGTTTTTTTTTTTTACCAAACCAAAAGTTTCAATTAAGAAAATATATTTTTTAAATCTAATTATGGGAAATGGGGAGTTGATTGTTTTGACCTTTTTATTTTAACAGAGCTGTTCCTTTTTTTTCTCAATATTTTTCAAAGGGTGTATATTATTTCATTCATGCTCTTTCTTCAATTATATTTCTGCAACAATGATTAATGATTAATTTAATATTTCTTACGAGTTTTAATTTAAAAGTATCCTTTTTTTTTTAATGAGAGAGAAAGTCTGTGTGGTATACCGTACTGTAACATACGCCACATTAACTTGATTAACTTGACCCGTCCGGCCCACCCGCATCTACACACCCGTAAGACTGAAACGAGTGCTGGTATAAGACGGAGCATCGTGTCTTGTCTGATGACGTCATCGTGTCCACGCCACAGCCGTCTCAAGACTCCGGTAGAAGAAACTAGATCCTTCGAGAATCTAGCAGAAGGTTCGACTTCTAGAACCTACTGGAAGAGATTTAGGTGGTCCACCAGTTCTACGCAAGCGCAATGTTCCCCTTAACTTTTCCTATCTCAGCCGTACTCCGTATTCCTCTCTATTCATCTCTGAGATCACGTGACTTCACCCTAACATTATAAAACAGCGTGTTTAGCCTGTGTAGACACTCACCCGATCTTCACGCACATTTCAACTTATAATAACCTTTGTCACCACCGGATACCACTGGGATAACTGAATAAGATGTTTTTTAGAGTCAGATAATAATACTGGCAAAGGAGTTGGCTGCCCCAGATGGTGAATTAAAATCTTATCCCCTCCAGACCAAATCCTAGGTGGGAAAAAAAATAAAAATCCTACCAACCCCTATTTCCTTACCGGACTTGACCAAACAACGACCGTCATAATTCACCCACAAAACAAGATCATACCTTAGACACACCTGTCCAAATTAAAAAAAAACTACTTATATCCGAGACCCAGCACTATCATTCACATATATTCATTTAACTTATTAAACTTATTAATACTAAACACAAATGTAATTTACTTACAGCCTCGTTTCACTGGTTTCATCTCACACGTTTAACAAATCATAGCAAGATGTTAAAAGCAACGACTTTGACTCAATAATCAAACATAAAATCAGCCCAGTATTCCTTTATAGACCAGACGGCTTTAACGTCCCTGGTAGTTTAAGAGCGAACTACAGCCGAAAAGCAATCTAAGAACTTACAATACCATCGACGACTGCCTAGGTAAGTAGCGCTTTCACCGGCAAACTTTCTTATACACCTATTCAAAATTCTCGTTTGGCCTTTAACCTTTTTGTCAAATGTTTTCTAAATTCTTATTCTTTGCTTTAATACGTGATTATTTGTTTAAAATTAGATGGTAAATAAATATGGTTGACTCACGTCATCCTGTTATTTTTGAAGTAACTTTAATAAGTTAATATTCACTGTAAATTTGTCTGCCTCGAGGTCACTAGGTGACGTTTTTAGTAGTCCTATAAATTAACTGGTCAAATATAAACTATTAAGTATGGATAATAAATATACCGTTTATTTCTAATACCGCCATTTTGGGTATAATAATTCTTTGATATTACTACATAAGTTTAGTTAAACTCGCTTAGATCTGTTATCCCTTTTGGAGGGGGGGGGAGAGACTTTTAAATATTAACTTTGACTTTTGGTATAATACGACTGAGCTACTATTTCGAACCATACTGTTTTAAATGCGCGAAATAGATTCTTAATTCGAGGTTCATCCTAATCCACGCCTGTGGTTCCCTCCATTCCTCTATACACTCTGTTTTTGTTCCTTTGTAAATACAAAACTATCTTATTTGTCTACTTAAATAAATAATAATATGATACCCACTACCTCTTTATTTTCTTTTGCGGAAACTTAGCACAGGGGATTACAGTACCATTTATGTTATCCAAGCCTTTCTCTCTACCTAGATAACCCTTGGATATTTTTACATTACATCCATTACTGTTTCCCGCCTATGGCTTGTGTCAGTTTTTTATTCAAGCCATATATTTTCCACTATCATATTGCTGGGCTTGTCATGTAGCTTCATATGCCTTATAATCTAACTTAAGACTAGGAAAACACAACACAATTTATCAATGTGAAGGGGTAAACCCATATTTTCATAAATGGTCAATTTTCGTCCATGCCGGAAATCGAACCCGTGACCCTTAGCTCTATAGGCATACACTCTACCGACTGAGCTAAGATGTTAGACTAAATACACTTAGTAGATTGTTTAAAATAATATTATTTAGCACCGCGTCTTACTACCCATTCGGCTTATACGCTTAAGTACTAATTACGCTAATGGGTTAGGAATTGGAAAGCTTAAATGAGATGAAGTGAACCCACATTTGCGTGGAGGGAGAGTGAAAACCATTTAGGAAAACCCATTCCCAGTTCACCCAACCAAGATTCGAACCTTGATCTCCCCGTATCGGCAGTCTAGCTCAACAGGAAACCAGCGCGTTAGCTAACTACGCTACCGAGGAAAAGTGGTGCTAGGTGGCAACAGCAAAAGTGTTATCTCTGATTTTGGCTTCGACTTCACTTCGCATGTTTCAAGCTTCGCTTCGACTTCGCTTCGTATTTAAAACATTGACCTTGGACCACCCTTTATAAAACGTATTTCAGTAAATAGTAGATCTAGTTCTGCTCGTAATCGCGGGTGATGTTGTTGGCGGTAACAAGTGCGAGCGTCGTCACGTTGAGATGAAGTTTTACGACCCTCGTCCCATGCACGGGACAAGAACGGCTGATTCGTGACCTACATTGCTAATTTGTGGAGCTGGTAGAGGAACGGGATCGATGCCCGGGCTGGCAAAATGTATAATTTATGTCACTCAGCAAACGTGCGGGTCAGGTCACCTGTTGGTTAAGGTGACAAGGTCAAAATGAGGCATCGATCACTCCCGTAGAGCTAAAGATTACACGTTATTGAAAACCACCCTGACATCAAATATATTTTTCAAGTTTTTATTTTATTTCACTAGGACCTTCGTGTATGTAGGTTAAGTACAGTGATTACAGAGGCGTCGTTAGTCAAGTCAGGGGGTACACAGTCCCCTTTCCCCCTGCTTAGAAGGGACACTTTAAGTAACGTACTGGATTTTGGAAAAGACTGTTTTATCTTAGTGTTGTTGTAAAGAGATTCAATGTCAACGTTAAAAATGCTAGTACAACATATTTATGTTTATAATAGTATATACTTTGCAGCTTCACTTAGTTAAAAATTACTGACCCTTTACCTTTTAACCCAAATTATGCGTTTTAACATTTTAAATTGTTTTACGAGAGTCTTAATGTTTAGAAAAAAAAATTCTGGGGACTTCACGACAAGCACCCCTTCCCCTAAAATAAAAACGTAATAAGGGCCTGAATATTTCTTCAATCCCGCCCTTCTTCCCCTTAAATTATATCTAGCGGTGCTTGTGAGTGAGTAGATGACTTACTTACAAACAAATGTGGGTGAAAATCTATTTTTAATATAATTCTATAAAGCAAATAGAGAATACAAAATAGGAAGATAGTTGAAAGGAAGATTTAAAAACACAAAACTATTTAATTGTAGCTAACATAAATACAATTTTAATATAGTATCAGTTCTATTTAGTATTTAATAGATGGTTGCTACTTTTTTTATATAAGACTTTCTATATGGTATACACATATATTCATTTAAAATAATCTAGTCGATGAAAATGGATATATAATATGGAGTCTTTTCCATGATGACTAACACCGTCTATTTGGTTTTCAGATAAACAAATATTTAAGGGTAGTTTACTGATGAACGACTTTTGAAAATTTGAAATATTTCGAAAATGGCCTTAACAATTTGTTCAAAATGGATACATGTGTTGTGTTTTACATTTTACATAATAATATTTGTTGGTTTTTCTAAAAATAATGATCTAACTAATCAATATTAGACTATATGAGAAAGTATTACGAATACTTTTATTTTTTATTTTTAGAACCGCACCCCGTCCGGGCTATAAGCTTATTTACTAATCAGGTCAATATGTTAGGGAAGAGGGAGATTGCCTATATGGGTGGTGTAACATTTAGTGGAAAAAAACTTCAGTGCACCCAACCGTGATTTTTAATTCCTATCTCCACCTCATCGGCAGTCTATTCATTTGTGAAAGTGACGCCTTAAATAGTTTGACAACTAAAGAGGGTGAAATGTAATTAATCGTAGTTATTCGATCATATAAAATGCATGAGACTAAGTCACCCCCTGGTTGCAACCTAGCCCTCTCCCCCTCCTCCAACATCTTATATGTTGCTCGGGTGACCGTGCCTCGATTCCTCCTCAAGAGTCAACATCCTCTTTCCTAAACAATCCTGGAAACTAGATGTGTCTAGTGGTTTATTTATAGCCGCTACGTGCCTCCACCATCTCTCTCTGGTTTCCAACACGCTGGAACCACTCAGCATCTCTCTTTCTCTCTCTCTCTCTTTATAAGCTCTAGGAACGCCGGAAGCCCTAGGAACGCCGCGGCGCGGCCCCCCCCCCCCCCC
>CABFWB010000068.1:529260-541052 GCA_902151455.1 Timema bartmani | reverse complement strand
TGTAGTGTTTTTTTTTCTTGTTTTGGCTCACCCCTACCGCCCCCACCCACCACCATCTAGCAGGCTGTAGCTCAAGGGTGGTGAAAAAAAGCGCGCGCGATGACTAGACTGGTGAGAGAAATATCCTGCTAGCTAAGCAGTCCCCTCAGACTTCTGGGGGAATTGAAGCTACAGGTGGTAGCCACAGGGTAAGTCCCCTTATCCCCTCTCCAGTACCCCCTCCCGACCACCGTCTCCCTGGCCTAGATCCACCGTGACACGGGATAATCAATGAACCGTGATACAACATCGTTGTCCTCTCTTCTTCATTTGCCAAATAACCGCACAATAAATCAAACACAGCTTTCGGCTAGTCTTCCAAAACACCCGCATCTTCTATAGTGTACGGCTGGAAACATTTTTTAAAATATTTTTTCTCGGCGAGGCTAATATTTTCTCGAAGGGCTCCACTAAAAAAAACCCATGAGAGCCACTATTTCTATCTTAGTTTTTTTTTTTCAAACGAGTCTAGTAAAACAACAACATAAAACACAAAGAGTTTTTAGTGCTTGATAGTCAGCTACAGGTGGCTTTTGAGGAAATACGACTGTATTTTTTATGGGGAACGTTTTATACGCTCATCTCGGCTATAAACTCTGCTTTTAATTTATCGAATAAAGCTTTTTTTTATGGACGACTGAAGTACTCTTTACCGCTGAACAAATATTTAATAACCAAAGAATCAAATATCTTTTTAATATTCCTCCAGGGCGATGATTGAATTATATTTTCACACATTCCACTATGGAAAAATGAAAGAACAAAGGAATAAATGTAACCAATTTAATTATATTAATGACTACAAATTAATAATAACTCTACTAAAAATAAATGGTATGCTGAACCACAGAACCTTTCTCTTTCTTTTAATTTAAAATAGATATATTTACTTAAAACTATTAATATTTATGAAACTAAATAATATAGATTGCTTCAGAAACACTCCACCAAAATCATACATAAATAATACACACGTTTACAGAAACAGTGAGAAAGGGGTCCATCAAAGAGAATAACAATCCAGTTTATATCTCAAATACCTCCATGAAAAATGTAAATATATTTGCTTGAATATCAGAAACTATTGATTTTATAAAAATATATTTCAAATAAAGAATTTTTATTTTTACAATGATAAGTTATTTCGTATCTCAAAGCGTTTTAGAGACATGATCAAAATTGTGTATTTACACTAATTTAAAATACTCTCAAATTCATTTTCATGGTAAAATAAGAGTTTCCATTTGGTTTGTAGTGTTAAATTGTGTTCAAATACGAAATGTAATAAAAAGCGTTTAAAGTGGATTTCCGTATAATCGATTATTCTCTATTCACCCTTTTAGTAAACTACCCTTAAACTAAGGGTTGAATATCCAATTCCAAAAATTTCTCATGGAAATATTATGAAAAGCCTAGATACCAAGTTTTAGACCAATTGATAAAATAGTTTCGGCTCTAGTCGGAGATACAGACACACAGACAAACGGCATTACGTACAAAACTTTCTCGTTTCGGGTGATTATGTAACTTCAATATTTACCCAAATCTTGGGTTCGACTTTTTTGACCATCACAATACTTTTCTCTACTGGGGTTCGAGAGAGATTAAAAGTGGAAATATAAAAATACCTTGAACCTGTGTGCAGCGTTTTTTCCTGAATTCGCAGGTATTAACATTATGAATATTCTTTTTTTAAAAAACTTACATTTGGTTAATTATTTTAAAAGTGTATTTTTTTCCTTAAATTATATACATTATTGCGTTTTTTAGGTAGTATGGAAGGAAAGAAGAGAAAAGATAATTTTTTTGCGATTTTCACAGAAATTATTATTATTATTATTATTATTATTATTATTATTACTATTATTATTATTATTATTATTATTATTATTATTATTATTAGCACCGCGTCTTACTACCCGTTCGGGTTATACGCACTTACGCTAATGTGTAATGGTAGGGTGATTGTGAGATGAAATGGAGGACCTACAGTTTAACGTGGAATCCGAACCACGGTGGAGGCCTGGCATTCCTCACATTCACAAGTTGTGATTAATACACATCTTGTCAGAGGTGAAGGAAGGGTTTGGCAATCAGATAAATCTGTGCCGGGACCGAGGATTGAACCCCGGACCCTCAGCACAGAAGTCTGACACCTTACCCCTAGACCCCCAGGTCACCATTTTCCCCGAAAACAGTTGGGGTTTTTTTTTTTTTTTTGAGTAAAATAAATCAAATAAATATTTCTGCAGAAGAAACAAAAGGTTTAATTTTTAATTTTTAATTTTCTTCATATAGTGAATCAATTGTTCTTGAACACCTGTCATGAGCATATGACATTTGATGAGAAAGTTTTTAAGTGAGTAGGAAAAACTATCAAACTCTAGGGCACCCTTGACACATTTTCAAGGACAGTTGAGGTCACCATGTAAAGAAAACTAAACTTTATGTTTCTACTGGAGACTTATTTGTTTTATTTTGTCGAAAAGATTTGTTAAATATAAAAACTTCAAAAATACTTCCCTTGACTTGCAATCCTTACCATCACACCTTTAGGATTATAAATACATTTTAGCCATTAAGTTCTATATTTTCATAATCTAAGATCATTAATGTAAAGAGCATAAAACATAATCATTCATATTAGCTCGCTCGATTTTCAGGGGGAAAAAGTCAAAGCTCGAATTCTAGCTTTTTTCCAAACGTGCCCTGAGATTTTATGTGACAGATATTTTTTTTTCTCTGTGCTCTGGATTTAAAAATATACTATATATATATATATATATATTTAGATGGTAACTATACTTTCCTTAATAACTTTCAGATTAGATGTATGGAAACGGGAGTTAGGGTGAATGTTTTTTGTAGTTTATATAGCGAAAAAAAATTGTTTAAAAATAGATAAAATATTCTTCCATTAGACAAGTTTGGTTTAATTTTCAACTTACATTAATTACATCAGTCTCTAGGCATTGCAGAGTTGGAAAACTTAAGGTTAAAATTCTACTATACCATTTACAAAGATTCAAAAAATTTCTGGAATACAATGTGTAGAAAATTAAACTAAACATTTCTACTGAAGCTTTATTTTTATTTTATTTTTTGTTGGGAATAACATGGGATTCTAGAATTATATAAGGTTCAAACCATCTCTACCAAAAAAAGCTAACATTTAGTTACTTGCTACATTTAGTTCCTGGGTATATTTATAATATTTTACAAGCTACGGATTCAAATTTAAGATTTGGGATTCAAAGGTACTATAAAGATTATGATTCAAGTCTTGGATTAGTAAAATATAGGATTTGACACATCTTTTTTTACATCCATTACTGTTTCCAGCCTGTGGCCTGGGTCAGTTTTTTATTCAAGTCTTATATTTTACACTACTGGCCGGCTAGGCCTGTTGTAGCTTCATATGCCTCATAATCTATGTTAAAACTAGTACCTGACTGTTAATTCTTCACTGTGAAAGAGTAAACCCATATTTCTCCAAAGACAAGTTTTTCGGCCGGCCATCAAACCCGGTCCCCTTAGCTTAGTAGACAGACACGCTACTGACTGAGCTAAGGTTTCGGAGTTTAGCTAATCTCTAGTTTTAATTTAAAAATCATAATGGTGAAAAAACAGGAATTATGACCTTTTTTATGTTAATTTTAATAAAAATCACTGGCACGTCACGTATTCCCTGAAATCGTTCTCGTAACCCTTGGGAGGTATTCGTACCGCAGTTTAAGATACTCTGCTCTATGCCTTTCTAAATAACACATTTAAGGACCATTTCGGTAAAAATAACGCCCAACTTCGGACATTTTATGCCTGTGACGTCTTGGCAAGTCCATGTAGGATTTCCCGTGTTAATGTATTAACGTTTTATTAGGTGACTTTAAAAGTTTTAACATTGAAACAAAAAACATAAATAATTTTTAAAATGGCCTTACACTATCACAGTTTTATTTTTTTGACCATGAAATAATTTATTTGCTAACTTTTTTTTTAATCGTCTACAACTCTGGCTATTTCTCGAAAATGGCCAGTAGAAATCTTCCAGCCAGGATGTAGATTAAAAAAGGTCCTGTGACGCATATGTCTCTATGATAAGGAACAAGAAAAGGGTAATTTATAATTGCAAATCAATTCTGCCCAGACACTAATAGCAAGGTGAGTGTTGTTTATATTCGTCAGCGGAAGAGGGGAAGTATTATCATAGTATGAACAAGAGGTTCCACAGTGTGAACTACTCATTTTCTTCCCTGCTTTTATACTTTATATATTGGTTTCTAAGTGCGATAGTGCTTAATATGAGTCAAGTTAAAATACAACCCGCTCCACAAAATATCTTCGAAATCCCCAAGCAGGCAACACGACCTCGTTAAATGAAAATGTTGCGGGTCTTATTTCATTCGTCCTCCAGATCTGAACAGACGTTTGATATGAGGGTAATGGGAGGGGGGCTATTCATGCTCTCAAGCTTTCAGTCTTCTTCTCGGTGGATGGTTCCTATTGTGTTCCGTCTCACGGACGTATCTATTGTTCTGTTTTCTTCTTCTATTTTGAGATCATCTCCATTGATTTATCTCCTAACTGGTTCCATGATTTATTTCCGTTTTTTGTCTCGGTAGGTAGTGCAAGAGAAGGTTTCCAGAACTCAGCGTGGCCGTTTATTCTTATGAAACTTGGATGTGATCATCACTGGGAGGGGTAGAGGGAGTTGATTAGTAAAAACAACTTTGTGATTCTTAGAAACTTTTTGAAATTTTGATGCCCCTTGAAGTTATTTAAATTATTCCTTCACTACAATTTTTTTTAACATTTTTATGTTGTTTAAAGATAGGGGTCGTCACCTGGATTTTTTAAATTATACTTCTTTAAAAGCTGAATAAGCTATAATTTAGATTAAATGTGCTTCACATTTGCGTAGATGTAAAGTTAGAAACCATTTAGATAAAATTATCCTTATTACATTCGGCCGGGATTCGAACCACGACCTTCCTAACACAAGAAAACCAAACATTACGAAATCGACAACCTATTCCATGTATATAACTGTGTATAACTGACACTTTACCCACTTCGGTGGTCAAATAGTCTAAGGGGAAATTCTCACTATAGACTAAACTGACGATGACGAGGATATTGGGGTTTGAATTCTGGTTGGGTCTACTGAGTGTGGTTTTTTTCTTAAATGGTTTTCCCCTCTCGCTCCACGAAAATGCGGGTTGATTGTTGTTAGTTCACCTGCTTATAGACCTAATGGGTAGTAGGACGTGGTGCCAAAATAAAAATTGACATTATGATTGAACCTATTTAGATTAAATTATTATTTCCATTACGGTAAATTAACATAACTTTCTACTAATCCCCGTTTTATTGCCAAGTTAATAGTAAATTGTTTGACTTGTCCGTGATATTTAAACAAATGTGTTTAAATTATTGGTAACGGAGTCGAATTATATTCATATATAAACTTTTGTCAACTTATAGTATTAGCGTTTGCCCATCAATTAAAAGAAATTGCCTGTTTTTAAATAAAATTACAGACTATATCATTTGGTATGTGACTTCTCCTCGACTTAAAAACCGAACTGTGGTGGTAGAAGTTTTAATGAGGACTTCAAACCCCGCGTCCCTTATCCCTCATCACAACTCAACTTTGAATTTCTAATCAAAGGTGCTACTGGGTGATTAAAAGTGAAATCCTCACATATAAAATGCGTGTTTATCTAAATTAATTTTTCACAAATACTGTTTCCAATTTTTGACTTAATTTTATTGTTGGTTTATTCTGTTGATTATTAATATTTTAAATGTCAAATATTCTATTTTCTAATAAACAATATTTCCTTGGAATTGTGTGAAACAAGTGACACGGAAATATGTTCACACAACAAAGAGTGTACATTAATATAAATTAAAATAGCTAAATTAATAGGTTAGGGATAAGGAAAGTTTAATTTTGAGAAAGTGCACCAGTAATTTCGTGGGGGGAAATGTGAAACTATTTAGGAAAATCCACCCTCAGTATACCACCGGTAGACCAAACAAAACGAGACTGACACCTTACTTCGCATGCCCACCGATGTGGGTGACGTAGTTTTATTAGTCAGACCCCGTTATCTCAGCTGGTAGCACGTGTTTCTACTGAACCTAGGGGCACAGGTTCAATTCCTTTCATGACCGAAATATTTATATCTACTTTAACAGGATCTAAATACGAAACGATACGCCCGCGCGGAACTTTTAGTTTGATTCTCCAGTGATGGGGAGGTCGAGGCTTAAATCCCGGCTCGGTAATCTTAGGGTGGTATTATATAAATGGTTTTACTATCTACCTTAACCAAAATGCGGGTACATTTCGTCTATATTTTAGTTTACGCATTCCCTACCCCATTAGTGTGATTAGTTACGATTAATCCGGATGAGTAGTAAGACATTGAAAACTATAAATACATATACAATATGTATAAATACACACACACACATTAATATATACACAACATGTCCTAAAGATGATGTGAAGCCTTTAGGACATGTTGCTGTGTGTTCTAGAATTATACTAGTTTGTAAGTTGTGTGCCATTGTGATAAATTGATTCAGAAAGTATGGACTAAATACCATTATTAACAATAATAAAAGCTCATTTTATTTATGTTTTAACTATGAAATTAAAACTATTTCTGTTAACGATCTAAAAGTTTATTTCTTAAAGGTCACTTCAAGATCAATCGCTAAAAGATAAACGTCAACAATTTGTCAAAGTTTTTAGTAATACGCTAGCACCGATGGAACAATTTGTTGCAATCCAGCTATCATAGGAAGATTACGTTCACGTATTCATACGTCAAGTCATGCTATTAGCAGCTATAGCTTTAGATAGATATTATCAATATACATAAAAATAATACTAATAAAAGGTTTGTATTGATATGTTTGTAGTTTTTTATCCCCGCATCTTACTACCCGTTCGGGTTTTACGTACATGTACCAATTGCACCAATGAGTTGAAGATGAGTAAGGCAAATTTAGAAAAACGTACCCGCATTTACGTGGAGCTAGAATGTGAAACCCTTTAGTAAATATCACCCTCAGTACACCCGACCGGGATTTTAACTCCGATATCCCTGTCATCTGCATTCTAGTATTTTGCGAGAGTGACGCCTTATACCATCCCGCCATCAAAGTAGGTTGTATCATTGTTGGCTACAGCAATAATTGTGTTCGTATATATTAAAAATGTCCTTCCTATATAAAAATGATTCCCTTATTTGTGTCTAGAAGCTTATACCCGTGAAATAGGAGTGTATACGTTTAAAATTATAATGTAACGTCGGAGATGAGACCTAGAAACGTGTGCCCTCCTAGCGGATAATCAATTCCCCAGTGGGGTGTACGGGCAGGCTCCAGTCTGAACCGGTTAGCAACCCCTCTACCCCCCCTTAGCCACCCCCGAGGTCACGTGACTAGTGGCCGTGACGCGAGACCGCCATTAGACTGTTTGCGCAGCGTGTATGTAATTCGATAAAACAAAAAAAGGCCCGTCACGAGCAGGCAATGCATGGAGCATGCAACAAGTCAACTCACCCGCTTCACTCAGCTGAAAACATGGGTTTCAGTCATAGTAGAACAGAACCTTTTAGGATAAACACACATTGTTTTTTGTGGCTGACAGTGATGACACCCACTTCGGTGGTTGAACGGTTTAAGGTGTCACTCTCACAATAGACTGACTGGCCTATGACAGGGAGAGCAGAGGTTCGAACCCCGATCGTGTGTACTATGTATGGCTTATCTTAAACGGTTTTCCACTCTCCTACCACGAAAATGCTGGTACACTTCCTATAAATTAAACCTTCCTTATCTATAATATATTAGAGCAATTAGATTTGCATGCAATCCAAAAAGGTAGTAAGAGGCAGTTACAAAATAAAGATAGTGATAACATTATTATTATTATTATTATTATTATTATTATTATTATTATTATTATTATTATTATTATTATTATTGAGTTTTATTTCCTAGCTATTGATATTTTCTATCAAAAGTTACTAATTCTGATCACATGATTTGACGTATGAACACGTGATAGTAGATCGAATAACTTTTATAGCTTTTATTCAGCACCGCGTCTTACTACCTGTTTGGGCTATACGCTCGTGTACTAATTACGCTAGAGTGTTAGATATGAGTAGGGTTGAATTTAGTGGAGAAAGAGTGGAAAATAATGTTTAGGAAAAAACAGCCATTGTACTCCCGACTGGGATTCGAACCCCGAATATCTCCGTGTCATCGGCAGTCTAGTCTATTGCGAGAGTGACGACGCCTTAGACTTTTCGGCCACCAAGCAGGTCAGATAAGATTCTTTATATGAAAATTGGCCTGTATATTTACCATGATGGAAGCCAGCTTTCTCATTTCAATTAAATTCATCCCTCCATCTTACTTAAATCTATTTAACACAATTTCTCACTAAAGTATTGCGTTTTGCTCTCCAACACCAAATATCGTGCGACCATTTTTCTCACCCCTCTACACAAAAATTGTCATACCATCTCAGATGTTTGAGATTCAAATTAGGTGTGAAACTGTGTTATTATTAGTATTTTTAGTTTTAAGGGTTGGTGGTATAAACTTGAGTAATTTCCTTCCAGCTCCCCCCTCCCCCGCAAAAAAAAAGGAACTTTTTCAGTAGTTTTGGTAACATTTCTTGAAGGATTTAAGTGTTTAGTTTGCTTGTAAGTTGGAGTAGGAGGGAGCCTGAGTTTAGGTTGATATTTTTTCCCGCTTTTATAACCATAAAACTTGTTTTCCCAAAATAAATAACTTATTGCTTCAGTAGATACGGTGCGTTTAGTTTAATTTCACACAGTTCTTAAATATCTGTCATGGACATCGCTGAGTTGGAACAGAATTTCTTCTCTTGATTTATAAATTGTCTGTACAAAATCCACGATTGCCCTTTAACTAGAGACTCTAAATCTTTAAAATTTATTTTTAAAAAATAATGGACTTCGGTTTAGAAATATTCTCAAATAAAAATATATGGTTTCATATCTTTTAAAATTTTAAATCACAAATGTTCCAATAAAAAATTCATATATATATTTTCCCACTTTATCAAATGTATGGAAAAAAAACTCGTGAATTCTTTATCTTTAATTGTTAAAAAAAAAGTATTCTTGCCTAATCTCATAAATAAAGCTTACCGTGAACGTTATTTAAGTAAAAACTCGTATGATTAACTCTAATTTCATTTAAAATTACGATATAATAATGGTTACTTTTAATTTTAAACCACAGTTTTTGTACGTTCATAATGATTTTTTCACATATTTCTTGAGAACACATTTAGAGAGAAAAAAAGTGTTCTTACCAATGACGGATATTCAAGAACTGTTGAGATTGATGCGTAGAAATTTAAACCAAACGTGTCTACTGGAGCAATATTTTATTCATTTTACCATAAAAAAAAGTGGTCTTTTTTGCTGTAAAGACTGCAAAAATGTGGACCTTCAGCTTGGATTCCCTTCTATGCCATCTTAAAGATAAACTAAACCATCAAATCCTTCAAGAAAAGTCAAACCGCATTACCAGATCCTGCTGGTTTTATTGCCAACTTAGTCCGATATCCGGTGTATCGCTGTTTCAATTACAAAGTTCAACCACAAGGAAACATGTAATCCTGTGGAATGAAAGCTTATTTCAAACGGAAGCTTTCCCTCCCGTTTCTTGTTTGGAGAGATTTACGTTTATTCTTGTGTTTTTTTTATTTCCGTGTGGCTTGAGGGAAGATTTAGTGGGAAGTGGTCAAAACAGCACCAAAGAAAATCTCTAATTAACTAAAGTGAGAGGTCATAGGTTCTGTGAGAAGGAATTCATCCAAAACTCATTGATTAATAAACGAGGTACTCTAGCACATCTGTTTCTGAAAACTAGACGCGAAAGGTCAACTACAGTCAGATTTTCATAGGAAGGAACTTATCTGACAGAAAAGTTACTAGATCTCTTGTCCAATTTTCATAGGAAGGATATTTTATCTGACACCTAAAAAAGTTACTAGTTTACGGTCTGACTTTTATAGAAAGTATCTTAACTGACACCTAGAAAATTTACTAGTTCTACTGTCCGATTTTTATGGAAAGGATCTTAACTGGCACCTAGAAAAGTTACTAGATCTACAACACAATTTTCATAGAAAGAATCTTGTCTGACAGCTAGAAAAGCTACTAGTTCTATTGTCCAATTTTCATTGAAACGATCTTATCTGACATATAGAAAAGTTACTAGATCTAAAGTCTGATCTTCATAGAAAGGATCTTATCTGACAGAAAAGTTACTAGAGCTACACCCTGGTTATCAAAGAAAGAATCTTATCTGTCAATTAGAAAAGCTACTAGATTTACTGCCCAGGTTTCGTAGAAAGGATTTCATCAAACAGTTAGAAAAGTTACTAGAGCTACTCCCTGATTATCAAAGAAAGAATCTTATTTGTCAGTTAGAAAAGCTACTAGATTTACTGTCCGGATTTCGTAAAAAGGATCTTATCAAAGAGTTAGAAAAGTTACTAGATATACTGTCCGATTTTCATAGAAAGGATCTTATTTGACAGTCAGAAAAGTTACTAGATTTACTGTCATGCATTTATTCGACAGGTCATGTTATTTGCAATTTACCATAGTCTATTAAATGTATCGTCAAAATAAAAATTTCCAAAAAAAACACACTTCAAATGACCATTTTCAAAAATAGATCCTTCTCTTAAAATCCTATCTCAACAACACAACAAAAATGCAGCTTTACCAAAAATAGAAATTAAATAGTTATTAAAATTTAAAATCTCAATAACCTCCCCTCCTCAAATTTTAAAACTGAATACGATACCTAAACATACTCCTAAAATATTCAAAAATCTATAGTAAAATTATAGATATTGTAAAAACTAGTAGGTCAAATCTCCTTCTCTTCAACTTCAACATCCACAATAACGTTCGCATCTTTGAAACATTTTTAAGGAAGAAAATGCGTTGATATAATATATATTATAGTTAAAATATTTGAAAAAATCTCAATAAATATTATATATTTCTACAAATTTTCATTTTTAGAACAGCTACCTACTAAACAGTATTTTAACACCGACTAGTGATTAAATTACATCTATAACGTAAGCATAGAGAATTTCCTAAGTATCAGTATAAAATAATATATTAAGCTTTTTTTTCTACAGCTTTCTCTTTACCTAAATTCAACTGATGGATAATTTAAATTTTGAAAGTAATGTTATGTGACAACAACAAAACCCTTATTTTTGACTTCATCCAGAGTTTTAAAATGGTTATTTGCACTCCCCTATCCCCTAAAAAACAGTTACTCCACAGCGGGCCAATATTTTCACCACCTAGTAGTCCAATAGTATTTTAATTTAGGCCCCAAGCAAAGGTCAGGGGTAATCAATTTGATGAATACTATTCTATTTTATAGTGCTCAATCTATAGTTAACTCATAATTATTTTCTTAAAAAGTATCAATCGGGCGTCACTGTAAACTTTATAGTAACTAAAAAAAATATTCGTGGCATCAGCCCGAAATCTAGCTATACCAATCATACAGTCAACATCTGTTTGTGAAGATAGTGCCAAATTCCGCTGATAGAAAGTGTTATGTGGTCTGCATAATGAATTCTCCAGCCATTTATCTCAGTTTTCTAGACCAAAGCCGCTACTCTTTTTTTTTTTTTTTTTTTTTCTTTCAAT
>CABFWB010000068.1:485436-526354 GCA_902151455.1 Timema bartmani | reverse complement strand
TCTTATGTGGAGTGGTGATGATACAATGTACATTATTCCGTTCAGAAATCTTACGAGTTTATAGAAAGAGAGAGAAAGTCTGTGCGGTGCGCCGTACCATTTATTTTTTACTTTTCAGAGTGGAAGATGTCATATTTTAAACTATTTTTACAAGTATATATACGTACAGGATCGTATAAAATAGTAACAGTAATAGTAACAGTGGAGGCCTGGCATTCCACACATTCACTAGTTGTGATTACTACATGTCTTGACAGAGCTCAAAGAAGGGTTTGGCGATCAGATAAATCTGTGCTGGGACTGGAGATTGAACCCCGGACCCCCCGCACAGAAGACTGATTGATACCTTACCCCTAGACTGCTAAGTCATCCTAATGGGATAGAGATAAGGAAGGAAGCATTTTAGAGGTAATCTGTCGACATTAGCGTGCAAGAAGATTGGCGTTCCATTTAGGGGGAAAACAATCACCCTCAGTATACCCGACCGGAATTCAAACCCCGATCTCCCCATTATCAGCAGGTAAATCTAACACGAGAGTGACGCCTTAGATCGTTCAGCCACTGAAACGTGTTTTTTTTTACCAAGTTAAGCGTGACCATTGAATATTAAATATTATGATGTTTATTAGAGTTTATCTCTCGATAATGTCAATTCGGGGAAATTACTTATGATACTAAAAGAGATAAACTCAGACTAGAGAAATAGAAAATTAATATTTAGCCTGTACCAAAATTAAACTGCTCAAATTCTGGTAACTATAATGATGTAAGGATTGCACAAATTCACCTACTTTATTCAACATTCAAAATTGAAAATGTAATGGATGGATGTAAGGATAGATAGAGAGTAAACAGAGATGCTATGGTTTGCACGTGATATTGCGGTTTTGGCAGATAGTGAAGAGAGTCTATAAACTCTCTAAACGGAATGGATAGTATATTGCAAGAAGAATACAATATGAAGATAAATAGAAAGAAAATAGAATTGATGATATGTGGCAAACAGTCTAGAGCAATAAGTATTGCATCACATGAAAAATAACTTAAATTACACAGGCCTGCAAAATTTGGGTTGTTGAAAATTGTTTTTAATGTAATGGGTGATTCTTATGTTTTTTGGTGTGCTGATTTCAAAAATGATCTCCGATTTTCTCTATCACGTAAGGATTTTTCACAAATTGGATATCAAAATATAGAAAAAGGGCTCAGTTTATGTATAATGGTTAAAACTTATTTATTAAAAAAAATTAAATTATAGTTTTATTTACAAAAAAAATAAAGCTAAGCCATTCTCAACACTTACCAAGACTTACAAGTCCTTATACTGCCTTTTTCTTTTATCCTCAAAGCTCCTTTTTGAGCTTTTTCTCTTGTAGACAGCTTTCGGCTCTTCTCTGTACAGCATCCAACAGTAGTCTGCCATCATGTTGATGTTCCATCTGCCTTGGTATCTGCGTTCCATCTCCTTGATGTCTTGATGGAATCTTTCCCCTTGCTCTTCACTCAAAGCACCAAGATTTTCGGGAAAGTAGTCCAAATGGGAATTCAGGAAGTGCACTTTCAAGCTCATCGAACAACCCAAGTCCTTGAATTTGATGAGCATGTTTTCCACTATGAACTTGAAGTTGGGGTCCTTATTTTTTCCAAGAAATTTCGTTACAACTTCTCTGAAAGCTTTCCAGGCATCTTTTTCAAAAACTTCCATTTTTGTTTCAAAGACTTCGTCTTTCAGAAGTTTCCGGATATCTGGACCAACAAAAACACCTTCTTTCAGTTTCGCTTCTGACAGTCCAGAAAACTTGTTACACAAGTATTTAAAACACTCTCCTTCTTTTGAGAGAGCCTTTACAAACTGCTTCATTAAACCAAGCTTGATATGAAGAGGAGGCAGGAGGACTTTTCTTGGATCAACCAAGGTTTCCCTTACTACATTTTTGCTTCCAGGTTCTAATGTAGCCCTACATGGCCAGTCCTTTTTAACCCAGTGCTGCCTTCTATCCCGGCTATCCCATTCACACAAGAAGCAGGGGTACTTAGTGTAACCTCCCTGCTGCCCAAGAAGCATGGAAAGTACTTTAAGATCACCACATATAGTCCATCCATGATCATTGTAATTCAGTTTGGTGAGAATTAAGGCTAAATTCTCGTAGCATTCTTTCAAGTACACAGAATGCCCTACTGGTACGGAAGCATATTTGTTACCATTGTGGAGAAGCACTGCTTTGAGGCTTCTTTTTGACGAGTCAATAAAGAGCCTCCACTCGTTTACGTCATACTGTATGTTAAACCTCACCATCAATCCAGGGACATTGCTACAATAAACCAGGTCACCATCTTGAGAAAAGTATGGAATAAAATATTTTTCTCTGTTTCTGAACCATGAGAAAGAGGTACCTGGAGCCAATAAGTTCTTTTCCTTTAGCCTTGATCCTAACAGTTCTGAAGAATCTTTAGGAAGACCCAAGTCTCTGACTAAATCGTTCAATTCAATCTGTGAAAAAAGTTTGGGCTTGCTGCTCTCTGAAACATCTTGAAATTCTTCATCAAAATCATGGGCCTCCTTATCAGAGTCATCGGGAATCTCCTCTAGTTTATCTAGAGATGTAGGTATGGGTATTCCTGGGCCATGAGGTACAGGACGCATAGCCGACGGAAGGTTTGGATATAAAATGTCTTTCTTATTTTTTAAATTGAACCCCTTAACGTTACACGAACAAAAGTAGCAGTCATCACTGTGATTTTGGGGTTCCCTCCAGATCATTGGGACCCCAAAACGAAAAGATTGTTTCTTACCTTTTGACCACTGTCTGAGTTCTTCTACACATATAGAGCACACTTTATGTGGGGCCCACGACTTATCCTGGTCACAAAGTTTCACACCGAAATATGCATAGTACACTTTTTCAACAAAATCTGTAATGTTTCTTTGTTGTTTCTTTACTACAAAGTCCCCACAAATGTAACAAAAACTGTTAGCTGAATTAATACAAGATCTTGAAGCCATTTATCACACTTAAAATCAGATTAAAACCACAAATAAAACTCAACAGCTGATGGAAAAAAACTTGAGCAGTGATTTTACACTGTATGTGACAACCTTGTCTCTCAAAGATTGAGTTGAAACTGAGCAAACATTCAAAGAAATGAAATGAAAGAATGTGGGGAGGGGAAAACAAAAAGGAAGTGAATCATCACTTTTATCCCTTAGTCTTAATATGAAGAGGGGAAAACCAAATGAAGTGAATCATCACGTTATCTTAATCACTGTCTTAAGAAACTCAGTAAACATGTTTCTAAAATTCTCTTTATGACTCATGGCACTGCCACTCATTGTTCCCAAATAACCCCCCCTTCCATCCCTACTTCCCCTCTCTATTTGAAACCTCTTTATTATAATACACCTTGATCAGATGAAGGCTAATTTTTTTTTTTTAAGATATGAAATTTTTTGCTTAGAAGCTTAATACACAATAAGGGTTGAATATTAAAATCTAAAATTTGAGTTTGTCAAAAACTGTTACGTGATGGAATTTTTTAACTATTTTTACTGAAATCAGAACCCAAAAATCTATAAGAATCAGTGTTTAGATTCAAAAAGAAAAATTTCATTGCAGGCCTGTGTTATTAAGGACGTAAGAAGTTCAACAGATATTAAAACTAGGCTAGTCCAAGAAAAAGCAGTTTTCAATAAGAAAATAAATAAACTAATAATATTTTTAAAAAATCAATATTAATGCCAGAAAAAATATTTCAGACAGTTGTATATGGAGTATAACATTGTATGGGTTAGAAATATGGACCGTAGGAAAGCGATGCTTATAATCCGAACGGGTAGTAATACGTGGTGTTAAAATAAAAATAAAACTATAGGAAAGCATGAAGGTAAAATAATTGAGGCGCTTGAAATATGGGGCTGGAGAAGAGTGGAGAAGATATCTTGGACAGACAGGGTCACAAATGGAGAGGTTTCCACCCGAGTTAATGAATAAAGGAAACCCTGGAATCTAATTAAAATGAGAGGAGGAACATGGATTGGATATATATTTAGAAATAACGAGTTTTTGGTGAACATCTTGGAAGGGAAAATGAAAGAAAGTAGAGGAAAAGGAGGGCCGAGATTGAAAGACATAAAGCAGGCTATGACTGATGTTGGTGCAAGGATCTACAAGGAAACAAAGTAATGTATGAGCGTAAAGAAGAATGGAAAAGTAGAGTGGGTGCCAACCAATCGAGATATATATGAAGAGATATGAAGAAGAATAGTTTGGCATTCTTGGTAATGTTATAAACCCTAATATAATGTCTGACAAAAGTTTTGTTTGTTTGAAGGAATGCTGGATAACATACTAAGAGATGTAGTTTATTTAAGTTGATATATATGTATATAAGTGGAAACCCAATATTCAAGAGTCCGTCAATTACAAGAAGGGGGTTCCAAAGATGTCCAGGTGGTATAGGGGTCAGGACCGCCCTAAACTACACACTTCTTTTCTCATGCCCTATTGACGTAATTAAATTCATTATAATTTGGATGAGTAATAATATTAACAAATTAACTAACTCTCGGTCAGCGAGAAACTATCAATCGTTGTCAGGCCATACAAATTAAAATACATGGCTTGTGTCGTTTTCTGAAACTACTTTTATATTCTGAGTTTATACTCCTTTATCCCTTCTCCTACAACCACATTTTGTCATCTCAATAAGAAAGAGGGGAAATAAAACTACGAAACTTTTTATCTCAAGGTAAAGATGAAAGATAGCTTCTAGCTCTCAAACATCTCAATGTGTTTAGTTGTGAGCCTATCAAAAAATTATTGTTATTTTTTTTTAGGAAGGGTAAATAAAGAGCCTTTTTTTCCATCAAGCTTAGCCTTATGGCTGCGGAAATATGCTTAAAAAGTCGTTGAAAATGAGCCAATGTCACATTTTCACACATTTATTCATATTAATAAAACTCAGACTATAAGGCTGTCAAGGAAAAAGAGCCCTTTTGGAATCCTTAGACTTTATTTTGGCGTGAACCATATTTTGAAATAACGCAACGTGGGATTAAATTAATATTGCGTTAGAGCTGGACGTCTGCGTGGCAATGTCTTGCTTACCGAGGAGTTCCCCTTCATGAACTCGAAATTTTAATGGCCACCAGAAAGTAAGCTGTCAACTATATCCTGAGACACCTCCATCCATTCCCTAACGTGACATCACCTCCTTCAAATACATTTTCACATTCTGCCCTCGACGTCTCGGCCTACCCCGGGTTTCCCAACCAACATTTTATGTACACGCGTGTCATCGCCCATACGCACCACATGACCCCCCCACCTCATCCTGCACGCCTTGACAATCTTAATATGTCGGGGGCTGCGTACAAGCCATGATTCTATTTATTATATGAATTTCTCTATTCTCCTGTTTGTTTCTCTCTCCTATACCCAAATATCTTTCTCAGATATTTGTTCTCAAAAACTCTCATTTATTCTCTTGGGAATGAGTGAGAAAGCGCGCTTTTCATCCGTAAAGAACAAGGGTTGGTTGTTTATTTGCCTATAATCCGAAAGGGTGACGAGACGGGGTGACAAAAAAAAATTTTTTTTTACCTTTGCTTGAATTTTATTCCCGTCAGTTATCACAAAGGCCAGGACTTGGATAACTTCAAAATGTTTTTAAAAAAAAGACCTAAAATTACCTAAAAAATTCTATTAATAAATTAACTAAGAAGGTAATCAAAAACTAGTGGCACACGATCACATCAAAAACGAACGTTAGAAATGGAAACTAAAAAGTTTATGTTCAATAAAAGGCCTTTAACAACTAAACTCTTGCATTTTGCTAAATATAACATTGATTAACAAATATTTGCTTCAGATTAGCTACCCCATCGCAACGCAACCCTCTCCATCCTAGTTGCAGTTTCACCAGAAATGCAACCAGACAAGCAAAGAGGATACAAAGTTCATGGCCTACGTTATCTTCTCATTCCAACAATGTGTGATTAAAAATTAATGATCGAGTATTAATGGATTTAGAAAATATCGATTGTATTAAAAATATAATAATTCAACATAAATGCCTAATAATTACTCAAAAAGAACGTAAGCCAAGAAAATATTACCTAAAAATCCAAAATGATAAAAAAAGACCAAAGAATTATCTATATAAAACGTTTCCACAATCATGGAATGATGAACCAAATTTATTTGAACATGAGCATTGTCTGTGATGTACCAAAAAAAAGGGTGTCATGTCATCATAATTCAGGCCCTGGTTATCACTGTTCTATATTATTTGAATTTGTCAACTTTATAAAATATCCATGTTACCGATTTCAAGGAATCCATTCTTTTGTAAAATAATGTGTGGATATAATCGTGTAATTAGTCGGATAATAAAGAACAATGGATCGAAATGAATAAATATGTTTTCAACCTTGAACTTTTAGATAACCAATGTAGTAAAATTAGTTAAAAGGTCAAGTGCTGAGAGGAATTTATTTTAAGATACATACTTTTTTTCAGGTTAAAAGACCTAAAAAAGTTTTTTTGTCCAAAAAAATCTCTCCACCTTGAGTAGAAAACGCAATTTTCTTTATTCTGTACATATAACAAAAAGTAATCTTGTTTTGTATTCAAAAAGTTATAGACGTTGTAAAATTTATAAAATTTACAGTGATAAAAAAAAAGTCACGGTAAAAATATGTAACATAAAATATAATTCAAGTAAAAGAAAACTGTGAGCAAAAGTGAATTGTAACAGCAACTCTTGGTTTTTCAAGTGCACTTAATACTATTTCCCTTGTCGTTTCCTTCACCGCCTCCGGCTCGGTTTTTCCTTCCCGCTCTACTGCCCCACCCCCCACCCCTCCACCCTACCATGTTTCAACTTTGTGACCACCTAACAAAGCCTCAAGTCAATTGATTTAGGTCTATAGAAATGTGGCTGGCTACCACATCTCCGTTTTCGCCATGTTGTTGCCTTTTCATTCCTTTTTCTACATTTCTTCGTAGCTAACATAGTTTTTGTGTGTTTTTTTTGTGTGTTTCCTATTTGCGAGATGTTATTCGGTTCTCTTTCTCTATGCTTCACCGTTTTCATTACTTTTTCTTTATTTTTTATGATATTTCCTAAAATATGATTTCATACTTTTTTTTTCCTTTTCTCCTGACGTAAAAAAATAAGCTTACTTCCAGGTAAACGTCAAGGGTTTCCAACTTTCGTTTCTAAGATGTTTTGGAGCTCTCGGATTATATTTGTTTATTTCATTCTATAATCTCGACTTTATGTAAATCTATTAAAATGGTTGTTTAAGCACCAACGGCTCATTTTTATATTTATTGACACAATTTATTTATAATGAAATAAAAAATCAACTTAACTGTGGTATTTGGAATTATCTTGCCTAAAAGCTTAATAACATCAAAGGTAAACAAAACAAATAAATTATCGAGAATCTTATTTCACAAGAAAATATATTATTACTTCTGTATAGGTATTTAACGTTCATTTTCTGAACCGACTGATTAAATCAGCACTCTACTTATAAACTAACTTAAATCTAGATTAGACACAAGACCCACCCCCCAGGCTGATTATTCATCACTGTGAAAGGGCCCCAAACCCTGGACTTTTAAATCGGCAGATAAACACGATACCAACTTATATAAGGTTTCAGACTAAGGAAAAAAATTATATAGATATATACCTCGGTAATATTAAATAATAGCTCAGTCACTTTATAAACAGTACAGTATTGTACTGTACTGATGTGGATTGTAAAATTTTCAGATACGTTTCAAATAATATTTTAACCGGGAACACGGACAAATATGTTAATGGTATCTAGTTTGGTTTATTGGGGATGGTATTTAGGCATTAGAATCCAAGCTAAACGTATTTAGATATATTTTTTAATTGCCTTCTTTCCCTCCCTGCCAATGAGGGTTTATTTCCCCATAGCTCCACCTGTTTCATCTCTACTCCATTAGTATAACTATGAGGATAGTAAGATGAGTTACAAAAAACAAATAAAAAAATACGTGAAAATGAAGTTCATCTAGTGAGGTGTGCTCTTAAGAAACAATCTCATACCTGAATAACCGGGATGGTATACACAAGATTGCGCTCAAACCAAGAAATAGCCATCAAATAATCTTTTTTAAAGAAAAACGAACATATTGTATTAGTATTTTTATGTAAAAAAAACTCCCTAGATGCCCATTTTAAAATAAAATTCTAGAGTTATATAAGAAAAATTTAAAATCTTCAAAAATCCCTTATCAAAATCAAAATAATACCTCAAGGTTACATCTAAATTTCAAGTTTGAACAAAATCCACCGAACTGTTTCAACTGTAGCTTCAGATCAAAGCAGAGAAACAGTCATAGGGCCACACAGAATTGTAGGAACTACTTTTTTGGGATCAGAGGCAGATAGAACTAATGATCCATAATAATTTTGAGGTTGAAAAACTTCACGATTACGATACTTTATATATAATGAGAAAGTAAAAAAAAAACTAGAATAGTTATGATTAGGTCTGTATAGAACCCACTTTTTAAATTTTAAGAGAATCATAATCAAATAATGTATTAAATACTCTCGTAGATGGATCTAAATTTGAATATTTTTGGTTAGCTTTTTTATGTTTTGAAAAATTATATAGTTATTGTATTTATTTATATAATTATATGGACCAGAATAACTTTTTATTGAACAATTATTTTAATAGTAGTTAGTTATAATTTGATAAATCGAGCTACTATCACAACATTAAATTTTATTACTTCTGATTATTTTAAATGCAAATTAATTTAATATGTATATAAAATATAATAGTGACAAGCACTTGCTATGATGTAGGACTGTAATGATGACCCTCAGAACGTATTCGCATTTCTAGATGGACTGGTGTGCTGTTTACTATTGATTGTAGTATGTTCTGCTGCCGTGCTCCAATATGTCGAGGTATGTAGTGCACCTAGCTCCTATGCAACCTGTTGTACACTCATGCTTGAACAGCTATGCTCTCCCGGCGCTGTACGCCGAAACTTTCGACACAATTTAATGATATAAGCATAGTTTTCCGGAAGTAAGTGTATGGGGATTTTGTGTTACTTTTGGTTCAAACAAACTATATGAGCGGTTTGGGCTATGAGTTTCCGAACACCCTGTATAATATTTATAAACATTAAAAAAAATCTAAAGTATAGTGGAAAAACTATGTGTGATGTTGGGAACCTTGGTAAGTTAAGAGTAGATCGGAGTATAAAAAGGTTGCCGACCGCTGCTCTTGGTGATTATGATGTAGATCTGCGCAACAAATAACTTCTTCACGGACTTGTAGAACAGATTGCGACGTATTCACAAAGAATAACACGATTATCTGTGACGTCATCTCAAAGTGCTATTATTCATAAGTCAATAATAAGCTCTCCTAGATGTCACCCTGAAGAGCTGACATTGGACCACGCATCCATCATACCTGTGTCACTCAATATCCCATTCGATTTTTTTTTCTTATTACATTTGACCTAGAATACACATTTTGTCTTTATCAGTCATGTCTTCATATTCTGGGCAGAAGGTGACGACGATCCTGTCGAACAGTTCACGGTTAAAAGGACTGTTTTTTGTATTATTGAATGGGGACTAAACATTTTCTCAAGCCACACTCCCCTCTAAAAAAGTATTTTTTTAGTATTTCGAATATCCGTATGTACTGTACTTATGTTGGTATGTCTGGAACTTTAGCATGTTCTCCGTTAGTATTGATACACCTTTATCAAATTGTTTATCTGTATGTATTCATGTATACACCTTCATATTGTTTGATTACCTGTATTAACGTACCTTTAGAGTGCTGTTTGTTTCTGTGTTTACACATTTAAAGTGATGTTTGTATATGTATACCTTTGTAGTGTTGTTTGTATGTTTATAACTATAGAGTGTTGTTTGTGTGTATGTATTTACATTTAGAGTGTAGTTTGTTTCTATGTATACACATTTTAAATTATATATGCTTGTTTCTATGTATATACATTTAAAGTGATGTATGTTTGTTTCTATGAATACACATTTAGATTGATTTATGTTTGTTTTTATGTATACATATTTAGAGTGATGTGTGTTTGTATGTATACACCTTTAGCAAGTTGTATATCTGTATGTCTTCATATATACACATTTATATTGTTTGATTATGTGTATTTACCTTTAGAGTGTTGTTTGTTTATTTGTCTACACATTTAAAGTGTTATATGTTTGTACGGATACACCTTTAGCAAGATGTCTGTATGTCTTCATATAAACACATTCATATTGTTTGATTATCTGTATTTACCTTTAGAGTGTTATTTGTATGTTTATATATTTGGAGGGTTGTTTGTATGTTTATATATTTGGAGGGCTGTTTGTGTGTATGTTTATATATTTGGAGTGTTGTTTGTGTGCATGTTTATATATTTGGAGTGTTGTTTGTGTGTATACGAATGTAGAGTGTTGTTTGTTTATAATTCTACAAATTTAGAGTGTTGTTTGTTTTTATTCCTACAAGCTTAAGGTGTTATTTGTATATCTATACATTTAGCATGTTGTCGATCATAATTTCAATACGGCTTTTGTGGTAAGTTAAACAAAGCCGTGACAGAAGGAAAGAGAGTCTTATAAACCTCCAATACATCACGTCAAAATCTGTGTTAATTTATGTATCAGACTTATGATTGAACCAACGAGAAAGACTCGATACTGATTTGAATTGTCTCGGCTCTACTTACACACGATCTAATTCCGTGATAGTTCAGCTCAAGCGAGCCGGATTTGTTTAATTGATGGTTTCGAATTAATAGCGTGTATGACCTGCTTCGGCAGCCGTATGGTCTAAGGCTTCATTCTAGTGTTAGACTAGACTGCCAATGACAGGAAGATCGGGGTTCGAATCCTGGTCGGATGTACTGAGAGTGATTTTTCCTAAATGGTTTTCCACTCTTTGTCCAAGAAAATGAGGGTAAACTTCCTCTAAATTTAACCTTCCCCATCCCTAACTCATTAACGTAATTTGTGCATATGCATATAACCTGAATAGCTAGTATTACTCAGTGCTAAAAATATATTACAAGTTCAACTGTCACCAAAATATATTTTAAGATAACATACAATGATACTTTTTTCGTGGTGTCCTATCACCATTTCGGGTTACATAAGTAAATATATATTAGATACTCAATGCATTAGGGATGAGTAAGGGGAAATTAAGAGGAAGTATACCCTAATTTTTACGTAAGGAGAGTGGGGCACTAGTTATATAAAGCAACCCTCAATACACCCAACTGGGTTTCGAAATCCAATCCCCCCAGAATTGGCAGTCCGCTCTATTGTTAGAGGGACGCTTAGAGATTAGACCATTCGACCACAGAAGCGGGTCAATGAAACGTCACATACCCTGTGAAAGTCATCTCGTACTCCTGGGGGGCTACGCGTACCATAGTTTGAGAAACATTGCTCTATGTCATCCCCCTGTTTAATATTGATCTGTCACCCTCTTACTAAACCTCCCCCCTTCTCCTCTTCGGGAGTGTAATGACGTTGTAGGCCTAACAATGCGACGTGTTATTACAGAGACAATAACAGCTAACTGGCCGGTGAATAGTCTTGGCGGTTACTAGACATCACGGTAATGTAATAACGGGCCGTAACCGTTAACAAGGTATTCCACCGACGTATCTAACCGCTAACCCCCTTCCCACCATACTACCACGGAAAATTGAACAACCATAGCTCCATTCCAATGAGAAGACAAATAATATATTAGTTGAAAACAGTGGCTAACAGCCTGGGGGGGTCGTGACACCATTTGAGGTCTCGCAGTAGACTGGACTGCCGACGATGGGACGATTAATGTTCGAATCACAGTCTGGTGTACTAAGGGGGTTTTTTATCACTCTCCCTTCACGCAAATACGCGTGCACTTCATCCAAATTCAACCTTACTCATTCCTTACATATTAGCGTAATTAGTACATATGCACATAGCCCGGGTAGTAATACGTGGTGCCAAAAAATGTTAAAATTTATTGTATGTGATTTATTAAAATATTATTAGACTATTTATATAAAAAACATTATAATACATTGACGTATAACAATTTGATTGAAATAATATCCTTAGTTTTCCTTGGTCCTTTGCTTCTTAAGGTATAATTTATGTGGACATCAGATTCATCTATTGTTTATGGAAGCTTCGTGTTTCGATGTTAACACAGTCATTAGGAAACTTAAATTACTGCCACGATGCACCGTACAGACTTTCTCTATCCTTTACCTAAAAATGGAGGCATGAACTTAAAACTCGTGTAACATATTTGAAACTAGATAAAATACATTTTTGAAGAAATCTGCTGATGGTAAAGAAAGCATCACATTTCAAAAAAGAGCATAAAAGAAATAATATACAATGTTATAAAAACAAATTGAGGAAAAAAAAAAAGAACATCTTGGATCACCAAAGAGCAAAACAATCAACTCCCAATTTCCCAGACCTCCAAACACTATAATTATTTATATCTGGGAAAATATTGGTTTTATAAAAATATACTTTGGATGGAAAAAAATAATTATTTCTAAGAGTCTTTCAACTTTGCAATGATAAGTTATTTTGTATCTCAAAGAGTTACGGAGACATAATCAAAATGTGAAATATCCACAAATGTAAAGTACCCTTCAGTTATTTCACTGGCAACATCAGACGCGCCATTTTGTTTGTAACATCAAACAGTGCCTAGATAAGCTTTATAATCAAAATCGGTATATCTTATTTTAAGAAAATAGTTTTTTTTGTTGTAGTTTCACCCTGAAGTAAACTACCCTCAATTCAACCCCTCTGGTAAACCTTATGAAAACCCTAAATATCAAACTATAGCCTGATCATTAAAATGGATTCGGCTTTATACCATGATACAGACACACAGATAGACAAACTGCATCACGAAAACCACTTTTGGCTGTTTAGGGGGGTCATATAACGTCAACAGTCATCACAATATCGAAATAGATTAACTTATTATTATTTTTTACGATCACATTACTTTCTCTCCCCATGATGACGTAAAGATAGAGGATGGATGTTAACCTCAAAGGGATTGAATGGGTGTGGATATTGGTCATGGTGAGTATAGTGGGATTTTATGAGAACATTTTCTCTTCATTTAAAAAATGTATCACTAAATTCCAATATCTTAGTATTAAATTAAATGTTTGTTCAATAAACAAGTTTCCTATGATGGATTAAATAGTCTAGCTATTATATTTGAAAATTACTGTTATAGCCGCATCTAAATATCACTTTCCTTAAATTAGAAAATGAAACTTGGTCATGGGGATTGAGCCCAGGACCTTTTGGTTGGTACGTCAATGCTCTAACCACTGAGCTAACCAGGAGTCGTCCCGTGCCCAGGGTCATTCTTTATTCATATTTTAAGGCAGAGTCTGTGATGGACGTGTGAAAATCATCAACTACTCATCAACGCGGTAGTTTGCTTTTTTCTGGCAATAGTACAATTTAATATTAATAACCGTTTTAAGTAGCAAAACTTGAATCTAACTTGTATAATGATGCCTCTTGGACAATTTTATAAACTTAATTTTACTGATACAAGTTTAAGATATAAATAACAATTGTTTTACTCAGTTGTAAAGTTGTTTTTATGACTCATAAGTTTAACTTAGATATGGGGAGATGTTTACAGTGATGAGTATTCATCAGATTTACAATCAACCCAAAAAAAGTTATGATTTAATAAAACTCGGTGTTGCATCACGTACCACAGTTTGCGAAACATTGATCTCTAAGTAGTTTTGGGGTGGATAAGAGCCCATTGCACCCTTTGCAATTGCGACAGATTCCCTTGGACACGATTTTGACCAAAAGTGTTCGAGTCCACCTTGAAGGAGTCGGAAGCCCGTTTGCCCACGTTAGTGAAGCTTACTTCCGCCACACGTCAGAAAGCAGAAAACCTTAACCGATGGTGGAGAAGAAGAATCCAATAAGTCACAAGTAGGATGTTGATGTACAATCCGAATGCTTTAGGAAGCCCTTTATTTTACAACTGACCCGCCTCGGTGGCGTAGTTGACTAACGCGCTAGTCGTGTTGAGCCCGACTGCCGAGGACGGGGAGATCGAGGTTCGAATCTCAGTCGGGTGAACTGGGGGTGGTTTTTCCTAAATGGTTTTCCACTCTCCCTCCACGCAAATGCGGGTTCACTTCCTCTAAATTCAACCTTCCCAATTCTTAATCCATTAGCGATATTAGTACTTAAGCGTATAACCCAAACGGGTAGTAAGACGTGGTGCTAAATAATAATAATATTTTACAACTGTAAACTCGTGATGCCACCATGGTGGAGAAAAAATATTACAATTGTATCTACAGTCTTACCTCATTTAATTAACGATTTAAAGATAAATTACGCAGTAATCCATGAGAAAGTATTATTGGAAACTTTTGATAAATGTTATGATGAACTTTTTTTTTAGCACTGCGTCCTACTATCTGTTCAGTTTATATGCATTTGTATTACTTACACTAGTGAGTTAGGTATTAGGAAGGTTGAATTTAGAGGAAGGGTACCCGCATTGAAGTGGAGGGAAAGTTGAAAATAATTTTGGAAAAACCACTCTCAGTACACCCAACCGAGATTAGAACCCTGATCCCTCTGTTATTGGCGGTCTAGACTAACACAAAACTTTATAATTTAATAAATCAAATAAGACATATTTCTAGAATGCCAAACTTCAGTGATTTTCAACCAATGTTGGTTTTCAAAAAAGATATTCCTATAAAAATCAGGGCTTAGTATCCCTGTTCCTTCTTTCTGGAAAAAATAAAAAGTAGGAATAAAAACACAGGTAGATAATAAGAACAAGCTGGAAAAATAATAGAAGCATAGTTTGATTAAATTCCGGCTAAGGATGACAATTTGGGATATATATATGTTTTTTGGCGTGAAATATATATGTTTTGATTTCTAGACTAGATTGTTTATATTTGTATCTGGATTGCATAGGATAAATGATAAATATACCCCGTACTCATCACGAGACCTGTAGGGTTAATCAGATCTCAATGATAAGGTGGGAAGGACATGCAGCGCGAATGGGAAAAAACTGCAACTGCGTTCAAGGTATTGAATGGCGAACCCAATGAATGGAAAGAAACAAGTGGTAAGACCTAGAAGCAGATGGGAGGATAACAGTAGAATGGACCTTAAAGAGAGAGGGCTTAATGAGGTGGACTGGATAGAGCTAGCTCAAGTTAGGGATAGGGTGTAATGAGGTGGACTGGATATAATTAACTCAAGATAGGGATAGGGTGTAATGAGGTGGACTGGATATAACTAGCTCAATCTAGGAATAGGGTCTAATGAGGTGAACTGGATATAACTAGCTCAAGATAGAGATAGGGTGTAATGAGGTGGACTGGATAGAACTAGCTCAAGATAGGGATAGGGTGTAATGAGGTGGACTGGATAGAACTAGCTCAAGATAGGGATAGGGTGTAATGAGGTGGACTGGATAGAACTAGCTCAAGTTAGGGATAGGGTGTAATGAGGTGGACTGGATATAATTAACTCAAGATAGGGATAGGGTGTAATGAGGTGGACTGGATATAACTAGCTCAATATAGGGATAGGGTCTAATGAATCTATGGATAGGGTCTAATGAGGTGAACTGGATATAACTAGCTCAAGATATGGATAGGGTGTAATAAGCTGGAGTGGGTAAAACTATAAAGGGCAAAATACGTACAAACACACAGGACAATTTCACTATTTTTTGAACATGGAGTAGAGAACAAATGCTTGTTAAACACACGTATATTATAAGCTTGCATATATTAATCTGTTAATGACTAACGTACTTCTAAATGGATGTAATTACCATAATAAACTCAGAGTGAGTGTAGAGATAGCTGCGATGAATATTCGATGATATACCGGTTTTGTTACAACTCGTTAATATTGAAGAAAGTGTTTATTTACGAATCGCGTGCTCGCATAGTACGAGTATACAACCTACACCATGAAGCTGAGTAGACATCTTTCAACGCATGAATTATTCACAGAAAGAGAGACAAGCATCCCCCAAGGATTTAATTATTATAACGGAAGGCATTGTCTTTTCTCTGAATGAATATTTTATCACGCTTATTGTGTGTGTGGAGTAAAGCGCGATTTTGTACCAACAAAGAGATGTTTATTAGCTAAGAGGCGGCTGCACAAGAGATAGAGGAAGATGGGAGGAACGCTACAGGTAGTTGCTTAGAAGAGTGCTTATTGTGTCAGGAGTAGAGTGCGATGTTTAAGCAAGAAAGAGATGTTTCTTAGCTAAGAGGTGACTGCACAAGAGATAGATGAAATGGGAGGAACGCTACAGGTAGTTGCTAAGAAGAGTGCTTATTGTGTCAGGAGTAGAATGCGATGTTTGAGCAACAAAGAGATGTTTCTTAGCTAAGAGGCGACTGCACAAGAGATAGAGGAAGATGGAAGAAACGCTACAGGTAGTTGTTTATAAGGCAGCGTATTGTGTGCTTGGTTAGTGGCTCAACTGCTGGCCAGGGACAGTCCTGCGGGGTGGGGGTTGAAAGGAAGGGCTGTGATCGATATAAAGATCTTGTGGGGGTGCGAAGGAGGAAGGGGGAATACTGCTTCTGCTCGTACCAAGGACGAAAAAAAAAGGATGATTCAATGAGCTGTTTGTACATGAAAAACTTAAAATGTATCTTGGAAGAGAAAATCAACTTTATGGTCTGGTAAGAAGAAAAGGAGGAAGCAGCCTAGAAAATGTGAAAACAAACTAGAATATAACTTACATTATGTTATAGCTGAAATATATAATTTAAAGATTACTATAATAATATTTTGTATTTTACTATTTTCTCGTATGTAATTTCATGTTCCAGGGGCAAATTTAACTTAACGGAACGATAATTCCATTAATGACGTCATCTACTTAGATGAATTCGAAGATATTTTACAAGGCGGCTTTTATCTTAATTTGACATACCTAACCACTCTAAGCTCTATAGTAATACTGCGCGTCTGGACTACAGCATTTGTAGCACAATTTTTAGAAAGATTAACGTGTACTAACTTATCGTTGCCCAAGGGACGCTCGAATGTACTAATCTTACATCCTTTCCGTGGAGGCTCTTTACATGTCCCGATGAGATGAGGTGATGGTGATAGCGATAGTGAGTATGAGGGTGTGTGGAAACACTTTGACCTAACTTAAGCCTAACTATTCAAACCCTGGTGACCGTTGGAGTAGTTTCCCTTTCGGGTAAAATACTCAAGGTACCAGCCGTGAATCGAACACGGGACCCCTAGGCTCGTAGCCAGTACTCACTATAACACTTACACGCCAATGTGCGAAATATAAAGATAAGGAAGAAAGTGAGCGCTTCACATTGCGAAGTCCTTCTGTTTTCCTGCTGATATAACTTACCCTCTTCCACTGATGAGTATACACACTCCCTTTACTGTTTATGCCTGGACATCATTGACTTGCATATAGGCTAAATTTATTTTTTTTACTTGATTTACACATGCTTCCACGGAATTGCTAGTCTGCATCCTGGCAGGAAGATTCCTACTGGCCATTTCCGTGGATAAACCAAATGGGGGTCATTCATTTTACTTGTAGTATGCCAACAAATTAAAACACTAAATAATGCTCGCTATCATTATCAATGTTTTCAAAGGAATATTTAATGTTCATAAAATAACTGGTAGGTTATATAAGCCCATTTATTTATATACACATATATAAAGTCCTATTCCCTTTAATTAAAGAGCCGTCATATAAATAAAATAACCTAAACGTAATACATTACCATTCTAGGATATAATTCAGTTTGGTGATTAATTTTCAAGAGGCTACCCGATAATCGTTATAAAAAATACGGTCACATTTTAATTGCCCATTGGTGAAAGGCGTGGGAAGGGAGCACAGAGGGGAGAGGAGGAGGGATGCTGCTGAGTCCAATTATTGCTGGAATGTATCACTGTCGATTAAGCCAGCGGTTTTTTGTCAGTTTAAACGTAATGTTTGTAATTGATGGTCGTTGCTACAGTTTACAGTGATCGGATAATTCACAATTTCGTTCTAAAATAAAGTAAAAAAACAAACATTAGTATTGTAATATTATCATATCAGATCATCACACTGGAAGTATCAGTTACTGACATTTTCTATCTCATTGGATATTTAAAATTATTACAATTTTAATTCCGTAAATTTCGGTTTAGCTGTATTCATTACTCAGTTATTTAAAAAAATATTCCCTGTTTACTCTGCGATTTCTTAAACTTTATTTAATACCCTATCTTATTACCCGCTCGGGTTATACGCTTATTTACCAATTTTGCTAATGTATTAGGAATGAGTAAGGTTGAATTTAGAATGAATGTACCCGCATTTGCGTAGAGTGGAAAACCATTTAGTAAAAAAAAACCACAGTACACCCAACCGAGATTCGAATCCCTGTGTCCCCGCCATCAGCAGTCTAGTCTATTGCAAGAGTGATGACTTAGACCATGAGGCTAACAAAGCGGGTATTTTTACAAGTGATTAACAATTTTATATAAAAATATATTAAAGTATTTCTTGTTCAAAAGTTATCAGGAAATCCATAAATGTCTTCTCTTAATCCTTAATTTTGGTATATAACCATAAAAGTTATATATTCAATTTGTTATCACACCCAAGACCATCGTTTCCCAAACTATCACCAGTCACGTACCCCTTTTGTGGCCATGGCCAAACCAATGTACCCCTTACGATCATCCATAGTAATTTTTTTTCCGAATATTTGCTATCTTGTAAAGTATAAATGGTTGCTCAAAATTTGAATAAAGCCTTAACCTCTTTTGATTGCCACATAGTCTAAGGGCATAACTCTCTCAATAGAATATACTGGCGATGACAGGGATATTAGGGTTCATTCCCGGTCGGGCGTAGTGCAGGACGTTTTTCCTTTATAGTTGTCCATTCTCCCTCCACGTGAATACGGGTACACTCCTTCTAAATTAAACCTTCCTAATCCCTAACACATTATAGTAATTAACACATAGACGTATAACCCGAATGATAAGTAATCCCACTGCTAAAAAAAATAACTTTACTGGTAAGATAAATAAATCCATGATAGAGGTAAAGAAAAGATTATTACTATCCATGAAATCACGTCAAAAAAATTATTAATGAAACTCAGAGGTAGCTCGCTAACCCTCTGAAACAGTTCACGTGTCCCTATGGGTACGCGTTCCACAGTTTGGGGTAAACTGGAATTGACATTATATTTAACTGTGGAAATTGTTGAAGTCAGTTTAAAGTTAAAGCCATTCAAATTATCGCAACTCCAAAGTACAGTATTATTAAAGTTATACAATTAACTTATTTTCAATCTTAAATTCAATGTCCAATGAAACGGTTTTGTAAATTCATTCGGCGATTCGAACCACCTCACTCATAAATTTATCTCGAGATCATCATCTGACTTCAAAAGTATAAAAATAAAGATATGTCTGTGTTCACTTCTGGTGTGTTTTGAATAAATATGACAATGAATTTCATGCATTTATGTGTCTCGTTTCAACCAACACGCAATGTCTTGTTATAGTATATGAGGGCGTCCATGCTGCGCAACTACATTCTAGCTACAACGACATTTGGTGTCAGAAGTTGGATACTTTGGGTCTCACATATAAATAACATTGTTTGAAGTCCCGACGTCCTTGTCGTAAGTGGCCTAAAACTAATTGTTAGCTGAGGGTACAGTCGTTTTCTAATTAACGCTTTCCTGCTGGGTAATCTAATTAAACCATCAGTGTAGTTAAATGCGAATAATACGGAGAGATACAGTCCCATTTTCACAGGAAGAAGTTTTAAGAGCTACAGGATATATTTTCACGTATTCATATTAAGTCAAGTTATGAGATCTGTAGCTATCATTTTTGATATATCTTATTAATACCTATCAAATAACAAAAATAATATAATAAAATTCTATCAATGTTGGCCGCCAAAAAAAGTTTTATTTCCTAAAAGTATCCTTTCAAATCCTACCGTAGTGTTTTGTTAGCAAAAATATTGGTCAAACCCGCATCGGTATAACAACCCACTCTCCTGTTGGTCTGTACTGCTGCTGACGAGAAGGTATCCCGGTTGGGTGTGCTGAAGGTGTTTTCTCTAAATGGTTTCCCACGCAAATGTGGGTACACTTTTCTAAACTTATACATCCCTCATCCCTATTTCAATAGCGTAATTAATGTGTGCGTAGAATCTGAACAAGTACTAGGAGCAGGTGAAAAAAATAATCTTCTATATTCCTATTTTAAATATTGGTTGTTTATTTTAAGTTTAACTGCTTTACATAATCAAGATAATATTAAATAGTTAAAATACCCTGTGGGTGTTTTATTTAAATTAATATTTTAAATATCACTATTCAATGTGAATCTAAGGTACCTGGTAAGATAAAAATCACCAAGAGTATTGGACACGAATGTTACAAACTCTTCCCCGCTTTATTGTCCCATGCTCGCTACCGGGCCTTGTAAACATCGGCCATTATATACTCCCCATTCCTCCTTAGCTGCGTGACACGATGCTACTAAAATCTCTCCTCTTTACCGTCCCCCATCCCTCCTAAAAACCCACCCCCACTCCAGCCGTTTCATCCCATTTTATGTTAGGGAGTTTTAACAAAACATTCAACTAGTATTTAGTTCAAATAAAATGTTTATAGCGTGTTGGGTGTCATGTTAAAACATGATGAATGACTGCGTTCTGTAGAGTTTAAGAAATATATACATGAAATTTACATTTTGATAAGGGAAATGAACATGTTAACAACTTAATCTTCTGTGTCATGAGCCAATAAAAATAGTTAGTCCCTCCCACCATTTCGGTATTTAAATTCGATCGTGTTTATTAAAACTAGAAAAGAATGTTTCAATACAATAACATACATACTTTCTCATGCAGTGCAGTATCATTTGTAACAAGACTCAAAGATCAGTAAGTTACCCCTTAGTAAGCTGTTCTCAGCAAAACAAACATTATTTTGATAATAGTATGAAATACTCTTTAGACATAAATTTTGAACAGAATTAATAAAGTCATTTTTATGGATTTACAAATTTTCTAAACTAAGTTATCAATAAACTATCCTAAAAAGTATATAAGCGAGCATGTATTGTTTTATCATGTAAAAGACTTTCCCAGGTACCTATTTTAAACTGTTACGTTGGAGCCGATTTCCAAAAAATTCAAATTTTCAAAGAGCAGTAGTCAGTTAACTAATATCGTAAACTAATCCCCTCCCCTTTCCCAAGCCCTCAAAACAAATATAAAGCGTCATTAGATATGTAATACATTCCCTATATATCCACTTTAAATCATATTGTTACAACCATTTTCGAAAAAATCTAATTTTTAATAATTAAAGTCAATCAACAGTTAATTACCCGGACTATGATCATATAGTAACTAAACATCAAGTTTGAACGGAATTCATCAAACCATTTCTTCTGTAATCCCAGATAAAGACAGACATACAGAGGGACAAACAGACACGCATAAATACACGAGGACAGATAGAATTGTAGAACCCACTTTAATCACAAGCTCAAAAATTGTCATGGTAACAACACTTTCTCTATATTATATAATGATCTATATATATTTTTAATTTGAGGTATTTAACGTATACGTTTTGAACCGACTTATTTCAGCACACGACTTATAGACTAGCTTAAATCTATAGCAAACACAACACCGAGCCCCCCCAGCATTCACTGTGAAAAGGGGAAATATTTCCCCAATAATACATTTTTGGCTGAGCTGGTAATTGAACCCGGGACCCTAAACTCGGTAGGAAAACGTGCTATCAACTGATCTAAGGTTTCAGATAAAATAAATATAAATTCAGTTTAGAAGCTAAAGGTATTCTATAAAGAGCCGGTAGCAATGTGAAGTCACCAAACAACCTCTATATAAAATGTATATATATATATATATAGTTATATATAATTTTTTAGAATATTTTTTACTGGGACTTAAGTCCTGCCAGGTAGGTTGGTTACATAAAAAGAGACCTACACAAAACAGTATTTGATCGATTTAGTTATTTCATGGTTTAAATTGCTCTAAGCTATTTCCTTCCCCAATTTCTATTCAATTCCTTTAACAAGTGTATTTTTGAAATAAAAAAAATAACACAAATAATAGCAAAACTTTCTACGGATTGGGATAGATATTTCACTAAATAATAAATTAGTTTTACCGATACAAGCACTGGTGATTTTACCAACTTATAATAATTAATGTTTGTAACAGATTATTAATCAATAATTATTATAATAATAACTGACTTAGGTTAAGTTGGCCCAGTTAAACTTCAGTTAATTTAAATTCAAACTAACCTGCTTCGGTGGCAGCTTAGTCTAAGGCGTTACTCTCGTGTTGAACTAAACTGAAGACGACAGGGAGATCGGGGTTTAAATCCCAGTCGGGTGTACTGAGGGTGGTTTTTTCAAAATAGTTTCCCCCTCTCCCCTCACGCAAATATGTATGCACTTCCTCTATATTAAATCTTTCTCATATTTAACCTATTAGCGTAATTAGTACATATGCATTCAACCTGAACAGGTAGTAAGACGCAGTGCTAAAAAAATGATATTGGGTAAAGTTTGTTACTGTTTTTTTTTATCACTACGTCCTACCTGTTCAGGCTATATGCATATATGATAATTACTCTAACGGGGTAGGAATGAAGCAGGAAGCATTTTAGAGGTAATCTACCCGAGTTTCTTTTGAGGGAGAGTGGGGAACAATTTACGGGGAAAAAAAACCCTTGGTAGAACCAACCTGGATTCGATCCCCGATCTCCCCGTCATTAGTAGACCAGTTTATCAATAGAGTGACGCTTCAGATCATTCGGCCACTGAAGCGGGTTATGTTACTGTTAAAATATCACCTGTTGTCAAGCATTGTGAAACTCAAAATAAACAAAACAATTGTTTCACTGCTTTTACTTTATGGTTGTGAAGCATGGTCTCTTATATGACGAGAGGAAATTTAGGGTGTTTGAAAACAGGATGTTTAGGAAGATGTTAGGTTCAAAAATTAGATGAACATAGGGAAGAGTGGAGGAGGTTACATAATAATGAGTTATATAACCATACATTGTTAGGGTAGTAAAATCTCATAGGTTACATAATGATGAGATACATACTTTGTACTTATCTTCAGACATTGTTAGGGTAATCAAATCTCGCAATTCATGATACATCATAACAATATTGAAATAGATAAAAAAAAACATAAAAATAGTTTCAAATTTAGAATTAAAAGACTAATCAATAAATTACAGTTTAACTTATGAATACACTAGTTTGTTATTTTATTTTGACGTTAAGAATGTAAAAACAAAAACCAATAATAAAAAATCTTAAATATCTTTATTACATTTTATGAAAAAATAGTGATTTTTTTTTCTTAAAAATTCCCTTTTTACTTTCTTTCGGTCTCTCGAAGAGAGAAGAATTGTGATCGTAAAAAAAAAATTAGCTCTAGATTTTGATAAATGTCGACGTTTCATAACCCCCTGAATCCGAAAATTGTTGATGCAATCTGTCTGTCTTTTTGTACCTCGGACTAGAGCCGAAAACATTTTACCAATAAGGTTAAAATTTGGTATGTAGGGTTTTCATAAGGTCCTCTTGAGGGTTTTTGGAAATAGATATCTAAATCTAAAATTAAGGGTAATAACGATTTTTATTAAATTGTGTGTCTAAACACTGTTTAACGTTACAAGTAAAATGGTAATTTAAATTTTTTCTGTGAACATTATTTTGAGGGCACCACACATAAGCAGAAATTTCCAATTTTTATCATATCTCCGTAACTATCTGAGATACTAAATAATTTATTACTGTAAAGATGTAGTACTATTAAATGTAAAACTTTTTTTTTGAATTATATATTTATAAAATTAATATTTTTTGAACTGTAAGTCTATATATATAGTATATTATTCAAATAATTGAATCCCGCCTTGGTGGCATAGTTGGCAAGCGCGATAGTTTTGAGTTGAGCAAGACTGCCGAGGACGGGGATATTGAGATTCGAATCTCTCTCGGGTTAACTGGGGGTGTTTTTTTCCTAAATGGCTTTCCAATCTACCTCCACGCAAATGCGGGTTCACTTACTCCATCTATATTCAACCTTACTGTGTCCTAGCCCATTAGCGTTATCAGTCGTATAAACCAAACGGGTAGTAAGACGTGGTGATAATAATTATTATTACTATTATTGTATTAATTCTTTGAAATTTAAATTGATTGTTATGATCTTTGGTGAAAAGAGAGTCTCCTCTTTTCTCAATGTTACTCTAGCAGTGTAAATTATTAAATTTATGCTCTTTGGTGAAGTGATTCTGCAACAGTGTGTATTATTTTGCTTTGCGAAAAATACTAGTTTTTTAGTAAATGTATCCATCGGTATTATAAGATTAAAGAGAGAGAAAGTCTGGCCGGCATACCGTACCATTTATTATATCAAGCCCTTCAAATGTGCCTAAAAAAATGCTTTTATTCAAAAGTGTGCTGCGAGTACAAAAAGGCTGTTTTAACAGAACTGATGGAAAACTGCAGTAGTCGCATAGTCTAGTCTTAATAAGTCACTCTCTCAAATGACTGGCATGGCCAGTTACGGGGAGATTGGGGTTAGAATCCTGGTTGGTTGTGCTGAGGGTGCAGAGAATTTTCTCATTCTACCTCCACGCAATTTCGGGGTTACACTTCCTCTAAAATTCAAACATCCTCATCTCTAACTCAATAGAGTAATTAGTACATATAATGTGTATCCGACACCTTAACTCAGTCAGTAGCGTGTCTAACTACTGAGCTAAGGGTCCCGGGTTCGACTCCCGGTATGGTCGAAAAGTTCGTTGGTTAAATGTGGGCTTACCCTTTCACAGTGATAAATTAACGGGCTGGGAACTGGATGTTGTGCCTGTCCTAGTCTTAGGTTAGATTATAAAGCATATGAAGCTACGACAGGCCTATCAACCCGGAAGTGTAAAATATGTTACTTGAATACAAAACTGACCCAGAGCACAGGTTGGAAACTTTGATGGATGTAAAAAAGTGCATATGTGTAAAACTAAAAAAAAAAATCATAATAAGACCCTATTTTAAAGTTGTACCCAGTGGTGGATCCAGAGAGGGAAGGAGGGGGCATATGGCGTCATTCATAAATAATCAAACATATTTAAACTTATACCGTAATCTAGTAAAGAGTTGACTTCTGTCTACTGCGTACGACAATGACGAAAAAACAACTTTCAGCTTTTGCATTACTACTACTTTTTCATGTGTTCCTGTAGAAGTGAACAAGGTTTAACTGTTTTGCAAACAGTGGTAATCGCAGATTCGAATTTATTTTACATCTAAAAAATATTCACGATCACGTCCTACTACCTGTTCGATTTATAAGCTTAAGTATTAATTATGCTAATTGGTTAGGAATTGGGAAGGTTGAATATAGATGAAAGTGAACCCGCCTTTGCGTGGGGAAAGAGTGGTAAACAATTTAGGAACCCCCCCAATTCCCCTGAACGAGATTCGAACCTTGATCTCCCCGTCTTCGGTAGTCTAGCTTAACCAGAAACTAGCACGTTAGCTAACTATACCACCAAGGTGGGTTACATCTAAAATGTTGCAGTGATTAGATTACTTTGTTTAGTATGATTGCCAAGTGTTTGTATTAAAATACATATTTTTTATATTAATACTAAAACATTTGAGGCCAATGCATCCTTAGTCTACTTCGACGTGCCACACACTGTGCCATAGTGGCAACATGCAGGGATGCTCGCTGTACCTTGATTTTGGTTGGAAGAACAGTTTAGAAAATTCAAACCTATTTCTTTGTAGCCAGCATTAATAACATTTTAATATAATATGTATGTTATTTCATAGGTATTGATAGTAATCTATTAATAGTAACAGCTGCAGATAACGACTTGATGTATGAATATATTAAAATTGTTTTAGTAACGTTAATAGCTACCAGATACCGTTCTTCCTACCAAAATAAGGGTGTACCTTTCAAGGCTAACGATGGGTCATATTTATTACTTTTATTTTGAAAGTGTAATTTTAAAAAAATAATTAAAAATTTGCTAGCCAAAATCGTTTTTCTCACAAGTCCTATTTTTATGATTAGAGTTAGTTAAAATTGTTTTATAAAACTAGCAATTTTACTGTTATTAAAAATATTATGGTTATACTTGAATGAGCCGGAAAACCAATCCCCTCTGTATCCGCCCTTGGTTGTATCTCCGTCTTTAGCAATGTTGGTTACAAGCCTGGTCGCACAGAGAAACACGACTCGATATCGAATATCAATAATCTAGGCGCGAGCAGTAATAAGGTAATGTACGGTTTAGTGGTAAGGGGGGGGAGGCTGCACTGGCTTGTCGGGCGAAAGGTGGGGGGAGTGGGGGTATAGGAGGGAAGGGTGGGAACTTGTCACACGATGAGGCTTATCGAGCTAGATTTTATCTCAATTAGTCGCGGTACTTGAACATTTAATTGGACGGCGGTCATGAAACATTTTGGTTTAGTGAGTTTGTGTACAAGTTTGGAGGACTAAATAAAGTTATATTGGTAAACGTTCATAGTTAAACAGATTTCATTGCTACTAGAAGGTTTTGCTAAATTCTCAATTCGGAAATGTTTCCAAAATAAATATGAAAATATTATTATTTTAATATGATTTTACTTAGGGTACTCAGACACCTTAGTTCAGTTGGTAGCTGGTAGCGTGTCTACCTATCGAGATAGGGCTACCAGGTTCGATTCTCGGTACGGCCAAAAAAATTATTATTGGTGAAATGTGAGCTTTCCCTTTTGGTGATAAATTAACGTCCGGGGGTTGTATGTTGTGTCTGTTCTAGATTTAAGTTAGTTTATTAGTCGTGTGCTGATATAATCAGTCGGTTCAGAAAGTGCAAGCTAGATTCCCGTGTTACAGTTTCATATTTCGATCACACTTAAATAAATGTCTGTGAACGATATCTGTAGTAAAATATTAATAATTTCACTGTATTTTATTAAGGAGGTCACCTACTTGTGTACTAAGTTCACCGATTTAGGTTTTATTAATCTAGTTTTAAAGATACAGTATTGAAATGAAATCTATCAATAATTCTAAAGATAGTCTTACATTGTGGCAACAATTATTGTTTGGCTCTTGAAGTTGTACTTTATTTGTAATCTTCTACAACTCGGGCTATTTGGTTTATTCATGAAAACAGCTAGTTGTAATATTTCTGTCATGATGTAGATTTAAAAATGCCCGTGGGAGCATAATACGTCTATCAAGAATAGGGAACAAGAAAAAAACGGATTTTTAAAAATCAAGTCATGTTATTCAGGCGCAAATATTGGAGTGGGTGTGTATACTCGCCAGAGGAAGAAGGAAAGTCTCATCAGTAGATGAACAAGATACCTTGCAGGGTGAACTACTCATTTTACCCCCTATATTTCTATTTCGTACATTAATTTCTAAGTGTGATAGTGCTTATAGTATGCAGGTGTGTCAAGTTAAGATGCAACCCGCTCCGCATAATAGCTTCGAAATCTCTAAGTAGGGGACGTCTATGTATTTTGAATAAAGAGATAATAGTTTTATATTCAAAGTATCGAATAGTAATGAGAATAATGTTATTTATGTTCCACTTTCAGGTGTTTGGTTGCGAAATGAGTCTGAATATTTACAACTAGCGCTCCCAGTGACCGAGATGAAGAGGAGGCGCTACGAATCTCCCAAATCGGCAGCCGCCTGAGCCAACTTAACCTAAATCATTTCTACAGCAACAGCAATCAAAGAGGATCAAAATGTTGCCTACAAATGTTATGTCTTTCATGAAGAAGGTAAGGAGGACTTTATATAATATTCAGACCTAAAAATTGATGGACACTTGAATTTTAGTCGTTGCTAGTTTTACAAAACTTTTCATTCTGATATTTAAAACTTAGAATTCTCTTAAGATATGTATTTATTTAAGGTGAGCAAATCTTTTTACGCGGCTTGTGAACCAAAAACCAGTTTTCTATAAAATATAAAACAATAATTATATTTTTATAAATTATTTAATTTTTATGGAAAAAATCATTTAAACAACCAAACACAGTGCCCGCTTCGGTGGCCGTGGGTTCTAACGCACCGCACCACTCCTGCAATAGACAAGACTGCCGATGACGGGGGGATCGAGGTTCGAATCTCAGTCTGGTGTACTGAGGTTTTTTCCTAAATGGTTTTCCACGATCCCTCCACGCAAATGTTGGTACATTTAATCTAAAATAAACTTTATAATCCCTAAAACTATTAGCGTAGTTAGTACATAAGCGTACAACCTGAATGGGTAGTAAGACGTGATGTTAAAAATAACACAATAAAGAATGAACATTTTAAAAATTAAAATAGCGCAATAAATCACTTAGCCGCATCAATAGGTTCAATGAAGTCAATATCTCTCACCATACTTACCAGGGAATTTTGTATTAAGCTTTAACAAAAATTATTTTGTGTTGATTGTTTTATCTCGATGTTTGGTTCTTAATCGCGGAAAAAAAATAGCAAAAAAACCCCTACAAACTGTATGCCATAAACATCATCTTTAAAAGTGGATTATAATATTATTTTGAGATCTAAAAGTATATAATCTCACATATCTTTAAATATATATATTATTATATATGGTTTGACCGGTCGCCTATTTATAAAGGACGGGAGCACGCACACATTTAATAATCACGAGAGATGTACGAATCTGTAACTGACTAATTTAATGACAGGGAATATTGTGTACACTCCATTTGCTCTGAAAGGCAGCAGTCTTATCTTGTCGTTTTACACAATGGCATATACTTATAAGATAAGGCCATACTATAAATTGGTCAAGGTAAGACTGCTACCTTTCAGGATGGACGGAGTGTACACAACCTATCCTATAAAAACTATCAAATGGATATCTATGAACACGACCCTTAGTAATCTATATGCTTAATCCCAGCAGAAGTCCTATATTTAACTACATCCTCTTATGAAGTACAGGATACAGTTGAACTGCTACTCAGTAAATTTGTCCCCGGATATACACTGGGTCATAAACCGGCTGTTTATCTCTATTTGAAATTGTACTGTACATGCCCTCAGTACAGAAGCCCTTGTTATAGTCTATGAATATCATCGTAAGCTAGGCAGTCGTCCTATGACTTACAATTCCTAGTTGCAATCTGTGCGTTTCTGTATCTGTGCATTTTCAATTATGAACATATCATGTTAAATATGTTGATCACCTTTTGGTTTCCAACCTATATTATTGTTTATAGTGTATATTTTTATATTTTATCTTGAGCAATATCTAATTACCTTTGGTTGATGCACCATTTAACACGTTTAGCTACCAGTGTTTTAATTATGTGTAATCTCAGTCTATTAAGCGTGGTAAACATGCCCTCAATCTTGACACTTTATTCGGGATATATATAACTGTTTATTAATCAATTAATTTATTTTATTATTTAACATATTTTAAAGAAGAAAATAAAATAGATAATAAATATGTATATGATGATACTCCCCAGAAAAACTATTTTTTAATAAATAGTAAGACACAATCGCACAAACTAATAATGAATTATAGCTTGGAGCAAAATTATAAAAATATAAGTTTTTTGCTAAACTACACTAGAATAAGTTTTCCTCATTAAAACAAATACTTTATCTTTTTAATCACGATAGAAACTCTTTATACATACATAAAAAAATCCCCCAAATATTTTTAAAAAATATTTAAATTTTTCAAAAATAAGTTGTTTGTTATTTTAAAGAATAAAAAAAGGTTATATTTATCATGAAAAACAGTTCTCAAATGTGCATCTTGATTTAATTCATCACGCCCATTTTTGAAAAATCTTAATTTTATAAAAAATTTCTGTTGGGTGAGCTGGGGGTGGTTTTTCCTTAACGGTTTTCCACTCTCCCTCCACGCAAATGCGGTTTCACTTCTTCTAAATTCAACCCTCCCAATTCCTAATCCATTAGCGTAATTAGTTCTTAAGCGTATAACCCGAACGGGTAGTAAGACGCGGTGCTAAATATTATTATAAAAATTTTCATAAGTAAACCACCTGTAAATTATTATTTCTTAGTAAAATAAGCATACATTATTATTTATCATATTAAATAGCCCCCAGATATCAATTTTGATCAAAATCGTTGTATTTATTTTCAAAAAATCTCATTATTTTCAAAATTCAGTTATCAGTAGACTGCTGTTAAATGATTTTTTAATTATATCAAATCATATACGTTTTTAAAAAAATTCCAGAGATCCAATTTTACACAAATAATGGATTAAATAGCCAAGCTATAGTATTTGATAATTACGGTTATAGCAGCATTTAAATATCATATCCTTTAAATTGAAAAATGACACCTGGATACTGGTTCGATTTCCGTGTCAAAGTGTAATTTTTTCAATAGAAAGAATATTAAAACAAATATTTAAGAACAATTTTTATAGTATTTTTAAGAAACCGCCATCAGTTAACAACCCTTAAACCCATTTTGTCCCTAAAAAATCTTATTTTTATTTGACATGTCAAACAACCAAATAATTTCAACCATTTTTAAAATAATTCAAATTTTCAAAACCCACTCTTTATTAAACTACATCAAAAGATTAAGTTAATGTTTACCCCTAAACCAAGTAGGCCTATACAGTGTTAGTTGGTAAGTCAAAACACTCCCTAGACAACAATTTTTATCAAAATCGTTAGACCCATTTTTGAAAAACTTGGAATTAAAAAAAGCACTCATCAGTAAACTACCATAAATTTAAGGGATAGGGTCAAAATAAAAATAGAGGTCTCGAGGAAGAACCATATAATATTTAAATATTAATTTGAACAAAATTCAACTAACTGTTTCAAATTTGTGACCATGGACAGACAGACAGATATACATCACTGTAAATTATTTGTATGCTCGGAGTCAAATAAAACTTAATAATTTGTCATAATCTCAAGGCCAAATATTTTCACGATCACAATAATTTCTTTTTAGATGAGAAATTTTAAAAAAAACAGTTTGCTACTTGATATCAAAAATAGCGCCGTGAGGTATATTTGAACGCAACCTGCACAATACATTTGTATGAAAGATAGTCTATTCTCAAGGAACTATACACTTTTAATTATTAAATGTTGATGACTCTGAAAGAGGAGCGTGTGAAACAGTCGTTTCTCCCTCCACCTATTTAGGGTTATTACTTATACCTATGCTTTGTTAAATAAAAAACTATTTTTTTAGATACGAAAACGTTATTTTTAAACCAAAACTAAGGGAAACTACAAAGTTTGTATTTATCTGGATTTTTTTTTTGTTTTCTTTTAAAAAATACCAAGAAAAGATAATTTGTTAAGGAACCATAGCTAAAATAATTGCAGTAAATATTTCACCAAACAAACTTAAAAAAAAATTGTCAATATTGATAAGAGGCCTAGTTGAATTTTACAATCCAAATAATAAATGTGTTTTATTAAAATTATAATATAAAAACACTCCATGGGGTGAGCCCGCTAGAGAGAATTATGGTCAAAGAGTCAGAGTTCCAGGATACATATCTAGAGGTCCCAGGCTCGATTCCAGGTGCTTTCAGATTTATTTATAAAGCAGTGGGTCTATAACGAGGTCCAACTCAGCCTCGTGAGGACAAATGAGGAGCTACTTGAATAAAGAATTAGTAGCTCTGGTCTATAAAACTGAGATTAACGACAGGAGGGTTCTTTGTGCTGACCACATGACACCTTCCTACTACAGATGTTTGCACTATCATCGATAACGGTGGCGGCCACTCAGTCGGTTGGTAATATAAATTATTCTACCATGATTATTTCCGTACATTATTCTAACGGTATGTCTATTAACTTGGTGTGTGTTTTAGTACTTATTTGAGTCAAGTTTTAAAGTCATTTGAATTTAAATTTTGAATTATTCCATGCAAGGTGCTAAACGTAAAAATTTAAGGTGTGATGAATTGATTATTTTCTAATTATAAAAGAACTATGTGGGTCTGAAATGGAAAGAGGTCAAAAACTAAAAAAACACACAGCAGGATTGAACAAATGTTTTTTATTCATATAAAAACCATCGCTTTCAGTAATAATATTTTTTTAATCGACGATGCCATTAAGTTCTGGAATTAACCTTACCCTTTCCCTAGTTAAGATACGATCAGTCACACTAATCAGCATATACAGATTTAACGACTAAATGGACATGAAATGAGCTTTTGTCACACATCTTATTTCAATCTCCCTCTAGTATTATATGAATAAAATGATTATCAAGAAAGGAATCTGGTCTCTTGGTCATAAAAGGTAAAAATATCCAACACGAGGTGCATTATACAGGGTGTATACCAACTCACAGCAACACAAGGTGCATTATACAAGGTGTATACTAACTCACAGCAACACAAGGTACATTATACAGGGTGTATACCAACTCACAGCAACACAAGGTACATTATACAGGGTGTATGCTAACTCACAGCAACACAAGGTGCATTATACAAGGTGTATACCATCTCACAGCAAAAGAGGTACATTATACAGGATGTATACCAGCTCACAGCAACACATGGTACATTATACAGGGTGTATACCAGATCACACCAACACATGGTACATTATACAGGGTGTATACCAGCTCACAGCAACACATGGTACATTATACAGGGTGTATATCAATTCACAGCAACACGAGGTGCATTATATAGGTGTATAACAACTTACAGCAACATGAGGTACATTAAATAGTGTGCATACCAACTCACACTACATAAGGTGCATTGTATGGGTTGTATATAAATTCAAACTATTCCTTATAACAAAACAAAGTCGAAAATGAGACACGACAAACGCCATGTGATATTTAGTTTGGGAGATAGTCTGACACTTTAACTCAGTTGGTAACGTTTCTGCCTAAGGGTTCCAGATTCGATTACAGGCATGGCATAAAAAGTTGTCAGTAGTTAAAATAGGGTTTCCCCTTTCGCAGTGATTAATTAATGGCTTAGGGCTGGGTATTATGTCTGTTCTAAATTTAAGTTGGTTTATAAGTCGTGTGCTTATATAATCAATCGTTTCAGAAAGTACACATTAAATACCTCAAATATGTTTGCATTTAAGTTTGCAAGGTAGGGGATACCATCAAATGGGGCTGCACTAGCAACGTATCGAAGATATAGCCATGCCCAATAATGGAAGCGTGCAGATCCTCCTACGGATATTGCCAGACTAATAACGATAACTTCCCACTGCTTGTACAACCGTCGATGCCAGTATTTTAAGCCTTTAACTATCGCAAGTTAAGTAATGGTGTGTATTATTTATTACGCTAGTTGACTGTTTAAACTCAAACGTAACATATTTATATATCTATAGTCATCAATCCGAATATTGGTTTGGAGTAGTTCTTCATTCTAATCTTCTCTCTTCATTCCTCTTCAGTTCTTGGTATTTCTTGCAACCAACATCTTTCATTATTTGGTTAGTGAAGCGTATTCAGGGTATTTCTTTATTTCTCTTTCCTACCACATACTTCTAATATATATTGTATTATTACCTCGTGTTTCAGGATGTGGCCAACCAGTATATATCTTCTTTTTGTAAACATCTTCCACAAGATTCTTTTTTCACCTATTATTCTGGAAACTTCTTCATTATTTATCCTATCCACCTATTTCACTTTCAACATCTTTATACAGCTCCACATTTCAAATGAATATAATATTGTCCTTTATGTAGGACCCTTAGTCCAACTTTCGTTTCCATAAAGTACGATACTTCATATGTAGCATATATTTAATATTAAATTATTCAAATTTATAGAGTATGCTTCTCTCTTATAGAATATTTGAACCTTTTTAATCTCAACCAGGATAATAACTGCTATATAAGGGGATAGTGTTGGTTGTACAGTCCTGTTAAAATAATATCGATTGTCTTATTCAAGGATTTCTTCCCTGTATATATAGTGTATTGAACACTATTTTTAGTGGAAGGATGGAGAAAACCGAGATAGCCCCGACACAGTTTTTTAGATACTATTTTCTTAGCACCGCGTCTTACTACCCATTCGGTCTATAAGCATATGTACTAATTATTCTAATGTGTTAGGGATGAGGAGGTTTGAATTTAGAGGAAGTGTAACCACATTTGCATTGAGGGAGAGTGTAAACTCATTTAAGAAAATCACCCTCAGTAAACATGACCAGGATCGAACCCTAATCTCCCTGTCATTGACAATATAGTTTATTGAGAGTGACGCCTTAGACAATGCGGTCAAAGAAGCTTTAGAAACTATTACATATAAATAGTTATTGACTACTTTCTGATCAGTTGATCCTTCTCATGGGAACCGCGGGGTTAGAGAGATCACCCCAAGGGCTCGAGTAAGAAAGGACACTGCGTTTTAAAGGGTTCAAAGGTGCACAGGGGTGATAGCCCCAAACCCCCACCTCTGTAAGGAGCAGGTTTAGCTTTACTATTATAATATGATCAGGTAGTGGTTTAATAAATAGATAAATACCTAATTCAGTGGCTGAATGGTCTAAGGCATCGTTCTCGTGTTGGACCGGCCTGCTGATGACGGGGAGATTGGGTTTAGAATCTTGATCGTTTGTAATAAGATTTTTTCATTAATGGTTTCCCACTCTCCTTCCATGCAAATGCGGGTAAATAGCCTCTAAAATGCTTCCTTATTCACCCTTTTCTCGTTAGAGTAGCTTTCATATATGCGTATAATCTGAACCGGTAGTAAGACGTGCTAGTAAAAAAAAATTAAATTCAGTTAATGAAATATTTGTTTGGTAAAAAAATAATTTATTGGCAGGATGCATAGCTCCCTGGCGCCATAAAATAATATTAAATACTCTAGCGGCATAACATTAAATGACCCACAAATACCGAGAACGATTAAATGCAAACAATAAGCCAGGAGTTTCACAGAGATACGAACCGGTGTTGTTACAACCTGTGTTTAAAATTAAAAATCAGATGTCCGTTGTTTCATATTTTTGCTTGTTTTGTTATTTTAAAAAAATCGCGCTCTGTAGATGTACACATATTTTTATACACCCTGTATACCGACGAACCGTGCCATTAGGCCGTGTCATGCAATCTGACGAATGGTCACGAATAGGGGGTTGTGAAAAAACATGTGAATTAATCGTATTATGTATAATATGAGTCTGGTAGGAAGAATAGTAAAAGCTATTTACTAAAGTATCTAAAACAATTTTAAAATATTCATACATCAAGTCATTTTATCTGCAGCTGTCACTTTTAATAGATACTATCAATAACTATAAAACAACTATAAAACTATAAAACCTTGCGAAACTTTTATACATTCAACCTTCCTCACTCCCTCACCCCCAAAAAATGGTTTAGTCTTTTGTTGGTTTGTTGAAATTAAATACTCAGCGAAGTGTATGCACAAAATAGCAAAGAGAGTTTATTTTCGATAGTTGATACAAAAATTTTGTTAGATTTTTCTTTTAACTTAAATTTTAAACAAACAATGTATTTTATCGTAAACTGAGTATGCACTGTCAGAAGTCGGTAAAAAATCTTATCCACTGATACAGTATTCATCGCTGTAGGCTTTGTATTTGTTGAGAAAAGGGGATGTTGAAAACAGAAATAATATATAAGATAGGATAGCACAAATAATAAAGTAAAATGTCATTAATGTTGGCCGCAAATAAATATATTTAAATTGTATCTTCTGTTCTTCTAACTAAAATCAGGGTATACCTTCTTACCTCCCACCCCCATCCACCTCTGGTTTATCACGCACACATCGGGTTATACTACTTCTTGCATAACGCGACATCGCTGTCTTTAGTTATGAAGAACGGAAAGGTTCTAAATTTTTCTTTGACCCTAGTGCAAAAACCGAAGCTGATCGAAACAGAAGGTGGAGCCGAATAAAAGGTGAATTGATTTGTTATCCAATTTTCTGCAGCTCAACTCACCTTCTATTTAGATCCACCTTCTATTTTAGCTCAGCCTATTTCTCGCGTAAGGGACTTTATGCGCACCACGTCTTACTACCTGTTCGTATACTTTTCATGTACTTTTTAAGCTTTAGTGTGCTGTTGGTGAGAAAGGTTTAATTTAGAGGAAATGTACCTACTTGGTGTAGAGGGAGAGGAGGAAACCATTTAGGAAAATAACTTATACACCTATCTAGGATTCAAACCTCGTTAGACGTGGTACGCACAAAAACTGTGTATATACAGGTTTATTAAATTGTTCATTGGATTTTGTTCGTGAATATCAATTAGTTTTACATTGGTTTCCATTAAATTTATTAATTTTAAATTGTGATTTTTTTCATTATACTTATAAATTACTTAATTAGTTAAAATATAATATTGATTTGTGATTTCGATGGTGTATATTAAAATAAATTAGGTCATTTTATTTAGAATATCGTTGTGTATACTGAGTTTTATTTTTTTATTAGTAATTATGTTAGTTTTATTTAGCTTAGGTATTAATCTTTTAAACTGTGATATATTTTATTGGATTAATTGTAATTAATCAATTTTAATTCCTGTTCAATTGTAATAACTTTATTAATTTATTAGTTTTATTTATATATAAAGAGAGAAAGAGAAAGACTTGACACAAGGAAAGAAAGTATTATAATAGTCCAGGACGTCACATCAAAATGTATGTTAATTTGTTCAACAGATTCACTGTTATAAACAAGTATTTTATGCTTAATAAAACTCGGTAATACGAATCATACCCCTCACAGTACGCGTACCACAATTTGAAAACCTCTGGTCTGTTGCAGATGGTGGCGACCAACGAGAGCCCCCAGGGAACGGACACCCCGGACTCCGGGACAGCCCTTAGCAAACTGAGGCAGACCCTGTCTTCCGGACTGATGACGGCGCAGGACAGAGGTGAGTCAGAGGTTCCGTCCTTGTCATATGAGAGGGGCGGGTTCTGTTACAGTTGATTCAGTAGTTCGCAGAGCAGAAACGTAATCACGGGGAGAGCTCTAAGCCAATCACAAGGTTTCAGTCTTTTCGGCGTCGCACGCTCTGTGTGACTTGAAATAGCTTCTTCTTTCACTTTTCTGCGCGACAACGTCAGTTTGAGGTGACCCAATAAAATTTCAAAACAAACCTATTCATTAAGTGCGCATTCGCCTACAAAGTGAGATACAAGCAGAGAGCTTCATCTATTGTTGTGGAATGGTTTGAAGTAACTTTAGATGATAAGCGTTTGTGTCGTTCCCTTATTGTGCTAATTCGTTGCACTACACAATACAATAATTTGAAAACATCTATTATGATATGTAACTTAAAAATATGTGGATTCACTAGAAAATTAAACGTGTTGATAATCAGCTGTTAATAGTTTGTGTTGCAAAGTATCATGGGTACGTTTCTGCTAGCCTGTGAATTGCTGAGAGTTTAGGCTCACTTTCTCCCATAAGGTTAACATTGATCCTCCACAAAGAATGTGGAGGATCACTTTCTCCCATAAGAATAGCATTGATCCTCCACATTGCGAAGTTGGGCCCCTCTCTCCCATTTTGATCCTTCCCATAGTGTCAGTGGGTCACTTTCTTTCATAAGAATAGCATATATCAGTGGCTGATCGGGGAATATTATTTTGGGCGTTTTAGCATTGATCCTCTTCACTGCGAAGTTGGGTCACTTTCTCCCACATTGATCCTTTTCATAGAGCTTTCTATTTTCAGCGAATTAGTGATTCAAGCTTTACAGGGAGACTCCGATGAAAATTGATTTAGTCGGGGATGGGAGGGAATGCGAGTATAATTCAGTATTTTGATCCTTTTTTTAACCTACGTAATAGTGTACTAGTGGATGTCTGCAGGTTATTGCACTAAAACCTTTTCTTGGGAAAAGTTCCATAGACTGAGGCTTCACTAGACTTTCTAGTTAAAGGTTTATTCGTCAAAGGATATCAACTTTTCGAGCTTTTGGTGTTTAATTTTAGATATTTTTTTAGGTGTGGAACAAATTAGATAAATAACGGAGACAAATATTTAAAAATAAGTAAGAAGGAAAATCAACAATGCAAATGTAATGATATTATTTTAGCTTCCTAGTATTTTGTTTGGTACCCACAAAATCTTGACGTAATTTTTCTATTTTTTGCAACATACCAATTTATTTAAGAGCTAAGTTGATATTATTTTCACCCAAAGATAGATATTTTATTCTCCGATGTACAACCATAAACAAATCATGGTTTTCATGGTGACTTAAACAAAAAATTATTGTACAGATGAGTCACTGCTCACACAGCAGAAATGATGAATATTTGCTAGGAAAATCTGGTTTTCGTTGGAAGCTAATATTTTTGTCGATATCCTGGACTTCCAACCTTTAAAATGAGTGTTCTTTTGTCAAAATCGATTCACAAGTTTTCTCATAATTTCGATTAATATAAATTAATTTAACAAATTATGCTTCCATATATATTTTTAATATAGTAATCTCAACAGTAATTCTTGAATATTTGTCATGACTATTGCTGAATCCAAACAGAAATATTTTTAAATACAGAGAAAGATTTATATTAATATGCTAATATTATGTCCTTTACAAATATCCAAAAACTTTTAAGAATACTGAACTAAACTTATCTACTGAAGCAATGCTATATCCAATTTAGCGATAAAATAATTTTTGCTATAAGAACTAAAAAAATTCGAACATTAATTCATGTTTTCTTTCGTCTCACTTGAAGCTTTTCAAACAAGATCTGCCTGTTCCCGTTTTACTGTTTTACTACAACTAGCATAGATAGGGAGTGGATAAGGGGTGAAAGAGAACTAGATACAATTCGGAAAATACATTAATATGCTTAGGTTGTTCTCTCTTTTGACAGGTCCGTCACCTTGTCCAAATTGAGTCTTCCAGCATGTCCTATCAGCAGCTTGCTTTTTATATTCTGAAACCTCATATTGTTTCCTTGTTTGATGTTATCCGTCAGTTGCATTCTGGTCATTCGTTGTCAAGTGTTCCAATAATTTTTTTTTTTCAAAATTATCTCACCTAATTTATCACCAGAGATAGTAAGAAATTAAAAATCTCATATTTTTATCTGCAGTAGTTTTTATGTTATGGTCCTCTGAAATCTAAAAAAAAATCTCCGACACGCAGTTACAAAATAAATGGTTGCTCAAGCTAAAAATTTGATAAAAGACCGAGAAAAAATGGTTTTGTAGTTTATTTCACAAGATTTTATATTATATCTACCATAACTAGTTTTGGATGGTTTTAAATTTCAAGGTCATTCTATAAAAAAATTTACATTGAATTTCTTCAAAAGCCAATTAAAAAAATTAATTGGTTGAAAAAAAATCATACACGAACTTATCTTAGTATCTTTAGGGGAAAGTTTCCTTATGGGATCAAAAGTGTTACAATATTGGATCACTTGACATGGAATGAACCATTATTGGCCTTCCCAACCCATCCAGTTTACCTTTATACGTAACCTCAACTGCAGAATAGCTTTTTTCTTATTAACTCTTCTTTATGGTGACCTGGCGGTCTAGGAGTAAGGTGTCGGACTTCTGTGCTGGGGCTCCGGGGTTTAATCCTCGGTCCCAGCACAGATTTATCTGATTACCAACCCCTTCCTTTACCTCTGACAAGACGTGTATTAATCACAACTTGTGAATGCGTGGAATGCCAGTCTTCCACCGTAGTTCGGATCCCACGTTAAACTGTACATCCTCCATTTCATATCACATTCACCCTATTATTACACATTAGCGTAAGTGCGTATAGCCCGAACGGGTAGTAAGGCGCGGTGCTAGTAATAATAATAATAATAATAATAATAATAACTTTTATTTATAATGGATTAAATAGACAAGCTATTATGGTTGTTAAGTATGGCTACACCGAAATTAAATAGTACATTCTTTAAATTGAGAAATGACACTTAAACACAGGAATTGAACCCAAGACCTTTGGCTTAGTATGACAATACTCCCGTACCCAGGGTAATTATTTACTCATATTTTAAGGCAGAGTCTGTAATTGACGCCCGGAAGTTGTCAGATACATATGAGCGAGCAATTAGTATCGCGAGCTATCAGATAAAGTAGCCAGCCAACTTTGACCCGGAAGGGCTCTATGCTTTCGGCAGTGGAACATCTTCGTTAGTCATCAGCTATGTCCCCCTTGAGCACCGTAGTTGCAAGATTTTTGTGAAGAGGTGAATAAAACAAAGATCCTATATTTGATACAAATTAAATGTACCCCAAGTCGCTAGGGATTTATGTTAATAAATAATAATAAACGTGGTGGACCGACAAATCAAATTGTGAAATGTTTGATCCAAACTATATTACGGTTTCACAATAATCTTACACTTGAAGGTAGAAACCAATAATTTTGTTTGAACAAACCTTCGAGCTCTTGAACTCGATTACAATGTCCTCATTCCATGAAACCACGAATCACGAGAAAAGGTGGGTTGGAGGGGTAAAATTAATTAAGTTCGTTGAATAACCTCCGGTATTCAACTTTATTTGATCGAAAACACAGTTATCGCGGGAGGTCTTCGGTAGAAGAACGTTGTTAGCTTGGCAATCTGCGGAAGAAGAGAGTAATGAAGCCAGTTCGAGGAGTAGGGGAAAAAACCCAATTTACCTCTCATTCCTCTCTCCCTTTCCTCCCACCTTTCTTCTCTCCCTCCCCCCCCCCCC
>CABFWB010000068.1:468190-485419 GCA_902151455.1 Timema bartmani | reverse complement strand
CCCCCCCCAACCGTCCATTCCCCTTAAGGGGAGTTTTGAATGGTCGTGAGGGGAGACCTGTAGAGCGCATTGCAGTCTACGTAAAGGAGAACTCAGACTTCCATTACAGGGCTTAGTTAGCCCCGTTGTGGGCCCAAACGAGATTCTCCCCCTCCACACACACACACACACACCCGTCTTCATTAGGGGACCTCGCCTCGTAATATCATCAAAGAGAGAGGGCCAAGGGCGAGATTTATTGACGTTCATTCATTCCTATTACCCGTGCGTCGAAACTTAGTTTTACATGGTACCGACTACTTGAGATTAATACACACGTGTGGGACTAATTTTTGTTTTAGATGTGAAGACGAGGGAAACGTGTTCTAAATGAAAATACGTTTGATATTCTGCACTTTAACTGATTAAAACAAATTAAAAGCCGAGTTTTTTTCATTATTTACTTCACCCACTTAGGTGACCGCATGGTCTAAGGCGTCACTCTCACGATGGACTGGACTGCCGATGATGAGGAGATCGAGATTTGATTCCCTTTTGAGTTTACTGAGAGTGGTATTCCCTTACGTGGTTCTCTACTCTCCCTCCAGGCATATTCTCCTACACTTCTTCTAAATTCAACTGTGCTCATCTCTAACACGTTAGTGTAATTATTATATAATATGAGTGTAATCTGAACGGGTAGTAAGACTTGGTGATAAAAAAAAAATATTTTATACCACGACTTACTTACTACCCCTTCATGATATCGGCATTTAATCATATTAATAGATTAGGGATGGGATGGGGAAATATAATTGAGCTAAAAGTCCCCGCGCTTACGTGGAAGGAGGATGGTAAACTATCTAATAAAAACACACATTATCCCCCCCCCCCAATATAGATTCTTAGCTCGACCACCCACCACCGGGTAACCAAACTAGACGAGATTGACCTTTAGTCCGCGTGCCCACCAGTGAAGGTCATGCGGATATTCCGGAGATTCGTGAATGATTTATCACTGTGTGGTTTTTTACCGTTCTATCTCTAATGTGGGTGCAACTTCACTCTAAAAGCTACCCTCCTCAGCTTTTTTATTTAGCACCGCGTCTAACTACCTCTCCAGGGTATACGATTAAGTACTAACTAAGCTAGTGGGTTAGGAATTGGGAAGGTTTAATCTAGAGGAAGTGAACCCGCATTTGCGTGGAGGGAGAGTTGAAAATCATTTAGGAAACTCCACCCTTGATTCACCCAACCGAGATTCAAACCTCGATCTCCCGGTTCTCGGCAGTCCAGCTCAACATGAAACTAGCGCGTTAGCTAACTACGCCACCAAGGCGGGTCTCCTCCTCAGCTCTATTTCTTAAATTAAGCCGTTAAAAACCTTGATAACCCCATCAGTGGTCGAATGGGCCAAGGCAGGGATGAGCAAATTATGGCCCACCGGTGTGTTCGGCCCAACCCACGGGATAAATGTAAATCTATTGCGTTGTGAAAAAGGCTTTTTTTTATAAACACAATAAAATTAGATTTTTATAAAACCATGGAAAATCAACATTTCCAAACCTGGTAAATCATGCCTGAAAATACATAGCAATGTTTGAATCCTTATATTTATGCAAACACATGTTTTCAAACAAGAAACTTAGCAAAAGAGATCTTAGAAACTGTGACTTACTGATGGGCATCTGTCTTTTTCCTTGAGATTAACCTCCTCACAGTTTAAACCAGATTATGAAAGAATTGCTGAAACTCATTTACAGTTTCACTCATCCCACACGCCATTATATTTAAACCTCCTGAATGAACTTAAAACACACTACGTCACTAAGGTATTTATGATTGTTCTACATTCTCAATGTATTCAAACTTATTCATGTTATATTATTTATATTATATACAGCAATAAAACATGGAACCTTTGGCTTAGTACGCCAATTGTCTAACCGCTGAGCTATCCAGGAGTCGTCCCGTGCCCAGGGTCATTCTTCACTCATATTTTAAGGCAGAGTCTGTGATGGACTTGTGGAAATCGTCAACTACGCATGAGTGACCAATCAAGATCACTATATATCAGATAACGCAGCCACTTTTTACTCGGTAGGAGGCTGTTTGCTGATAATAGTACAGTGATAAATGTACGAATGCGCATATCCTGATGGATTAAATATTATTTATTAATTACGATTATAGCGCATTCGTACAGTTTTAATATTGTAATATTGTCAGCATAAAGCCTTACCAAATAGAAGGTGATTGCGTTATCTGTTATATAGTGATCTTGATTGATCTCTCATATGAAGCTGACGATTTCCACGCGTCCATCACAGACTCTGCTTTAAAATATGAATGAAAAATTACCCTGAGCACGGGACGACTCCTGGATAGCTCAGTGGCAAGCACATTGAAGTACTAAACCAAAGGGCCCGTGTTCGATTCCCGTGTCCAGGTTTCATTTTTAAGTTTAACTAATATGATATTTAGATGCGGCTATAACCGTAATCAGTGACCTGACAATCTAGGGGTTTGGTGTCAAACTTCTGTGCTGGGGTTCCGGGGTTCAATCCTCGGTCCCAGCACAAATTTATCTTATTACCAAACCCTTCCTTCACCTCTGACAAGACGTGTTTTAATCACAACTTGTGAATGTGAGGAATGCCAGGCTTCCACCATGGTTCGGATCCCACTTTAAACCCCTTCATTTCATCTCACAATCACCCTACCATTACACATTTGCGTAAGTTTGTATAACCCGAACGGGTAGTAAGACGCGGTGTTAATTGTAATAGTAATAACCGTAACTAACAAATATAATTCTTAGTTATATAATACATCATAAATCATGTTAATGTTTTATTTGTGTTAACATACTTTTAAATGAATTTTGAAGAAAAATAAATGAATTAAAGTTATTGTCCAGCCAAACATTTTCTTTTTTTCATTTGACCCTCTTATAAGTAAGCTTGCACATCCTTGGTCTAAGGGGGTCTAAGTAAATTTCTCGAAAACAAGTTATTCGAAAATCATTTTATCGAAATCAATTCACCGAATACAAAATCATTGAAAGTAATTTTGCCGAAAATCAATTTTTCAAACCATCAATTTTCCAAACGATATGTTTGTCGAAACCACATCTTTGAAAATCAATTGCCCGAAAATCAATTTCCCGAAGTGAATTTACTGAAAATCAATTGTTCGACAGTCAAATAATCGAAAATGAATTTTTTGAGCAATCAATTTTTTGAAAAATCAATTTTGCGAATTGCAATTTAATATTTTTTTTGGAAAATCAATTTAGCGAACTGCGAGTTTTCCGGAAACTATATTATCAAGGACTGAAAATCAACTACCACTACCCTCACCCCCCTATAGGGAGGATTACCCCTAACCTAACCTAACCTAGCCTAACCTAACCTGACCTAAACTAACCTAAGCTAGAATTTTATTATACTTCGAACTTATCGATCGAAAAATGTATTTTCGAAAACCTCCTTTTTGAAAAATTTATTTTGAAAAACAGATTTGAGGTAAATTCATTTTCGAAAAAGAAGTTTTCGAAAAACTTCTCATTCAAAGAATTTCTAGATCGAAAAATTGGTTTTCGAAAAACTGCATTTGAAAAATTTATTTCCGAAAAAGTTATTTTCGCCTAATTGATTTTCGAAAAAGATGTTTTTGAAAAACTATTAGTTCGAAAAATTGCTATGTTGAAAAATTTGTTTTCGAAAAATTAAACTTCGAATAATTGAATTTCGAAAAACTGATTTTCGAAAAATTACTATTCGGTAAACTCGCCGGCTACCGGTCTAAGGCGTCACTATCACAAAAGACTGGGACTACCTAGTATGACGGGGAGATCGGGTCTAGAATTACGGTCGGGTGTACTTTTGCTTAACGCATCTTACTACCTGTTCAGGCTGTACACATAATATATGCTAATTAAACCAATGATTTAGGGATGGGGAAGGTTGAAAAGATTGAATTTAGAGAAAGTGTACCCGCATGTTCGTGGAGAGAACGTGAAAAACTATTCAGAGAAAATCATTCCCAGTACACCCAACCGAGATTTTAACCCTGATCTCTCTGTCGTTGGTAGTTTAATCAATAGTGATAGAAACGCCTTAGACCATGAGGCCACCGAAGCAGGTTTGGCTGTACTGAAGGTGGATTTTCCTAAATGATTTTACAACCAAATGTGGGTACAGTTCCTCTAAATTCAACCTTCCTCACATTAGCTTAAATAATATTATAGCCCGAACTGTTTCTAAGACCCAGTAAAAATAAAAGCTTGATTTTAAAACAACTAATCAAACACACAAATGCTTAAAGTGAAATAAAGACAAAATATCTATAATCCTATTACTGCACGACCAATATCCGTGTTTCCGTTCGAGCTGGTTGTTACCAATAAACAAAACATGCAAGGAATTAGCTCAGAACAAATAGTCCAATAGAGAGAAAAGAGGAATTAACCGACAAACAAATGGCATAAAGACAGGAAATTTGAATTGTGAAATAATTCAAATGGGTGTATCAACTGGTCTTCTTTTATATTTGAGCATGCTTGAAAATAAACGTTTGTTTATAAAAAAAAATTAAGTTATCATTGACAAAACGAGATCAGTTTGTTCGAGTTGTTTTATTGATGTTGAGAAGGATAACCTGGCAAATAAATATTTGTTAGTAGTACAATTCATATCATGTTCAATCGTTGTTGGTTCATTCATTCAGGTTCCTCAATGTATTCACTGGTTATCCTCTCAGGGCGTTGGATTTTTTTTTTTTAGCACCGCGTCTTACTAACCGTTTGGGCTATACGCTTAAGTACTAATTACGCTAATGGATTAGACATTGGGAAGGTTGAATATAGAGGAAGTGAACCCGCATTTTCATGGAGGGAGAGTGGAAAACCATTTAGGAACACCCCCCCCCAGTTCACCCAACCGAGATTCGAACCTTGATTTCCCCGTCCTCGGCAGTCTGGATCAACACGAAATTAGCGCGTTGGCCAACTACACCACCGAGGTGGGTCTTTGTTTGTTGATGTTTCGTTTGTTTTTGTGGTGCTGTTTGTGTTAACCGCGTCTCACTATCCATACAAGCTAGTTTCATTCAATTACACTGATGAGGTATTGAGGAGATAGGTATAGTTTTAAAGGAAATATACCCGCATTTTCATGGTAGGAGGAGTGGGAAATGATTTAGGGGAAGGAAGACTACTCGGTTGGGATTCGAATCCAGACCTATACGTCGCTAGCAAACCTGGCTAGATAAGCATGACGTTAAGTCTAACGCGGGTTTAAAAAAAATCGTTGCTACAATAAAATCAAAACTTGCTTTGTTGGCTGCATGGTCTAAGATGTCACTTTCAAAATAGACTAGACTTTCGATAACAGTGATATCGTTGATCAAATCCAGGCTGGGTGTACTTAGGGTGGTTTTACAAAATGTTATTCCTCCACTCCCCTCCGTGCAAATTAAGATATACTTCCTATAAATTCAACCCTATTCACCATTAACCTAATAGAGTAATTAGAGGCGTATAACCCGAATGGGTAGTAAGAAGTGGTGCTGAAAAAACGTTATTACAAATCTCAAATAGTAAATCAATCAAAGATGATACTCTATTTTTAATTAATAACAAATTAATATTGTATTTTTTCTATTAATAAGCATCTAAAATAACTTTTCTTATACTAAACATTCGACAATGTTTTCAAATTTAGAAATTCAATAAATTAATACTTTAAAAAAATTAAAACCTAGGAATAAATGTTTTTAGCACCGCCCCTTACTACCCTTTTGCGCATATTATGTACTAATAAAGCTATAATGAACTAATAGGTGGTTTAATAGCATTTACGTGGAGGGAGAGTGGAAAACCATTTAGGTAAATCCAGCCTCAGTACACTCAACCGGGATATGAATCCCAATCTCCCATTTATCTACAGTCTAATATATTGCGGGAGTGAGCTTAGAACATGCAGCCACAAAAGCTGGTTTTAATATAAGGCATAATTGATTAAAATGTTTTTATCCCTCTTTTTTCATATAGATGCGATAAAACAATCCACTAAATTATAATGTTGCTAAACTACATACTAATACAATACATACATTTTTTGACTCATTAGTAGATTTAAAGTACCAAATACACACATGTTTTAATATGTTTTGATCTTATTAAGAAAGTCAAATAGTTTACGATGGAGAAATATGTTCGTTTTTAGTGTCATATTGTCAATGGTGTTAATTTTTAAAAGAGATGATACAAAGAATTTAACTTTAGGGGAATCATTTGGTTTGGTAAAATTATGTTAAGTTGGTGGGCTACATTTGAAAAATTGGTGTTCCGGACAGGGTCATGATTTTAATACCAGTCCAGGATACATTAAAAAATATATTCTACAACCAATATTTTGCATCGTACCCAGGTGATAAATTCTCTAAGTCAACTTGCCTGCTTGTCGATGTCATGGGTGTTGTAAATAAATCTCAATGTAGGTTCAAACGTTTTGTGATTTTTGTGTTAATTTACAACTCAATTATAATTTTTTTTTAGATCAAAACTTTTTTATTACGCCGGTAACACTGTCCTATCATATACTTCAATTTGAGCAGTATCTGGATGAGGGGGAAGGATGTGGGCTAGGGGAGAGTTTTTAGGGTGTCATAGAATTTGATAAATTTTTATGATAATCTAAAAATTTTCTCATTAAATGTTAATATGCTCATGAAACATTTCCAAAAACTGTTGGTATCACCATCTGTAGAAAATTAAACTCTATGTTTCTACTGGAGAAATATTTGATTTGTTTTTGCTAAAAAAATTGTTTGCTATAAAAAAAATACAAACGCACTGACCTTTTCTCGCGTCCGCTTACATCCATCCTTAACATTGGACGCGATCAAAGCTGAGAGGAGAAAGTGCTCGTCTTTTGTTCAGCTAATGGTTTCTAAATATTGGCGTAGTAAAAAAAAAACGGAGAATGAGGGGCTTTCAATGGAGGGTTAAAGTTTGCATTGCATTGTAAGAATATAAAACACACTGTCAATCAGTCCCAGGTGTGTGTGTGTGTGTGTTTGTGTGCTTGCGTGCGCGCACAGCAGTGGCGGGGCGTGGAGTGTTGACAGGGTAAGCAGCGTTAATTTAAACTGCACCTGTGAATTGTTGTCATCACTTAGTGCAGAACATTCATTGGTCGGATATCAACCGAAATACCTTTTCCATGTGAGAGGTATAGAGAAGAATATTTGTATGATTGATTAACTAGGGGACCTAGAGTGGGAATAAATATCACTGATACACTCTTAACAGGCTCTGCTTACCCTGGCAACATTTCACGACATGCCACTGGTGTGCAGTGATCTCTTAAGCGAGAGAGAAGGGTAAAATAGGATAAAATCTGTTAGCTGTTTATTTGCGAGAGCATGAAGGTAAATGTATTGAAATTTGTAGGAATAGAGCAAGGCTCCTTTTTGTGCACCCAGGCTTACTATCCATCCGGATTATCCTCTTGATAGTATAATCTATTTATTTTATCAGCGCATCTTACTACCCGTTCAGTTTATACGCTTATATTCTAATTACGCTAATGATTTTAGAGATTAGGGACGTTATACTTATAGGAAGTGTGCCCGTATTTGCGTGAAGGGAGAGTGGAAAAACCATTTTGGGAAAACCACCCTCTCTACATTCGACCGAGATTTGAACCTCGATCTTCCCGTCATAGGCATTCTAGTCTACTTTGAGAGTAGCGCGTTAGACCACGTGGCCACCGATGTTGGTTTAGTTATATCAATGGAGTATGAATGAGGTAGGTATAATTTAGATTAAATGTACCCGAATTTGCGTGTAGGTAGAGTGAACAAACTATTTAATAAAAATTAGCCTCAGTACACCCAACCGGGATTCAAATCCCAATCTTTCCTGTCACTGACAATCCGGTCTGAAGGTAGAGTGATGCGTTAGACCGATGTGGGCTTATATATTAATGAATATTAAATTTAAAAAAATTTTGCACTTAAAATTCTTTAAATTATTCATTTAAACCGGGAATTGAGCAATGTCGTTCATATTATCATCCATCTTTTGTCAGGCCAAGAACACATTGGCAATAATTGTTTATAAGTTAGTCTGTAGAGAAGTCAATTTATTTTATAAGTAAAAGTTTCGATTCTAATTTGTTTGATAAATATTTTGTTGGAAAAATTATTTGAGTTTCATCCCCGAAGAGAGCCGTGACCTCATTTACCAATATTGGCAAATGTCAACCCGACCCTCCTATTCATGAATGAGACATTAATTTAACACCCTCACTTCCACCATCACCCCTTTCTTTTCTTTTCTCTCTTTGGGCTCAGTGACGCAACCATCACATGTCTACTGTTTCGGTTTTACAACTATACACTTTGTACACTGTCCGACACATTTTATCAGTTGATAACCTGTCTACCTACTGAGCTAAGGGTTCCAGGTTCCATTCCCGGTATGGCCAAAAATGTTTCATTGATGAAAAATATGGGTTTACCTTTCAATTGATAAATTAACGGCTGGGGACCTGATGTTGTGCCTGTTATACTCTTTAGATTGATTATAAGGCATATGACGTTACGACAGGCCTATCCAGCCGATAGTGGAAAAATATATGGCTTGAATAGAAAAAACTGACCCAGGCCCATAGGTTGGAAACAGTAATGGATGTAAAAAAAACTTTGTACACTCATTCACCCTTTTTTTAATATTTTTATTATCACAGCTCCTCACTACCTGCAAGTTGATTTTGGAACTGAGAAAGAAACTGATGAAATGCTACATTTAAAGCATCACACTGTATGGAGCAGAAACTTGGACTCTAAGGAAAATGGAAAAGAAATACTTGGAGAGATTTGAAATGTGGTGCTGGAGAAGACATGAGAAGATCAAGTGGAAAGACAGGCTGACAAAGAAAGAAGTCCTAAAAAGAGTAGGTGAGAAGAGAACCATTTTGGATGTGATTCCTCGGTGCAAAGAAAATTAGATCGAACACCTGCTTAGGAGGAACTATCTTCAGAAGGACGTCATAGAAGGAAAGGTTGAGAGAAAGATGAGCTTAGTAAGAAGGAGGATTCAAATATTAGATGACTTGAAGGAAAGAAGAAAATTCTGGGAGCTAAAGGAGGAGGCAGAGGACAGGGTGTATTGGCGGTTTAAGTTCACTGATAAAAGAAATGGACCTGTCATAAGACAGAACACCTAATAATAATAATAATAATAATAATAATAATAATAATCATTATATATTGTCCCTATATATAATAATTATTATATATTGTATCTATTTATTTTGTATTTATAAAATATAAATTATATGTATATTATCTATTGAGGGAGATTCTCCCCCTCCCACCCCCCCAAAAATCCCTCATCTAACTGTTGTTGTAGGTACCATGTTGAAATAAACATGGTCCAGATGTTGCGTGGGGCTCACAGTTATTTATTTGCCTCGATGGTCCTTTATCATTTTCACTCGGATAACATTTTACCACAGCGCATTATTCAGATTGAAAATGTTTTAGAAAATTAATTTTGTAATACGCCACAGCTGTAATTACAGTTATAAAAAAAACGTTTCCTGTTTCACAGCGTCAGCTAAACGCCGCGTTAGATAGCCAATTTTATTATATCTGGCTGTTGAGCCTTGCTTAGTATGACATTCACAATTGAAAAATTACATAGAATATAACGGATACTTTTTATAAAGTGATTTGTTTGAATTAAATTAATAATAAAAACCCACATCGCTGATTGGGTGGGCTTATTTAGTCTAGTTTGTTAGAGAAGGGGTGGTCGGGGTTTGAATCCCTTCTAAGTGTAGTGCCAACCAAGAGTTTATTTTTAATATATAAACTGTTAACCGCTATTCCTCCACACAAATGTGGGTACATTTACTTTCTAAAATTCCACCTTCCTCACCTCTAAATGCGTATTTGTAGTGGTGAGATGTAGGGCAAAAATAAATCAACTGTAAAATGTATTTTCAAAAATATTTAAACTATAAAATAACAAGATTAAAATGATTATACATTTTTATTTCGTATAATTCATATTAATATAATTATCTCTTGAGTGATTAAAAATAAAACTTTACATATTTTAAAGTTTGGTTGTTTCGCTTTTGTTTAAGAGCCCATCAGATGACCGATTAATTGGGAAATTAGATAAAATATTATGCTTGAATAAGTTAACGTATCTAAATTTAGTTTCCTGGATTAATTAATTTAACAACGGTGAATTTTGAATCAGTTTGAGAGTATTGTAATTTTAAAATACATTTTAAATTTTGTTAAATTTTTACTTTCCCATGACCCTTTGAAAGGAGAACGTATTGTGAACGTCAAAAAAATTGCATTCATGATTTTGATAAATGTTGAACTTTCATGACCCCCTGAACCCGAAAAGGTGTTTTTCAGGATGCCGTCTGCGTCTTTATCGTATCATAAATCCGAAACTATTAAACCGATCTGGTTAAAACTTGGTATATACGGTTTTTATAAGGCTCCCCAGAGGTGTGTATGTAATCAAAAATCCAACCTTAAAATTAAGGATAGTTAACTTAAGTATGAATAGAGAAAAATTTTGATTTTATAGAAATAGGCTTTCACGATTTTGATTAAAATTTATATCCTGTTTACAGACAAAATGGTGGATCTCATTTTTCTTTTTAAAAAAATGGGGGGGATTCAGAGAGTACCTCACACAAGCGGTTATCAACAATTTTGATCATATCTCCGAAAATATTTGAGTTACTAAATAGCGTATCATTGCAATGTTGTAGTACTATTAAAGATAAAAAGCTTTTATTTGAAATCTATTTTTATAGAACTTACACTTTCCTAGATTTTTAGAAAACCTATTTTTAAATGGAGGTTTGGGAAATGAGGATTTAATTATTAGGCTTTTTGATTAACCTAAATATTCCTATGCTCTCAATATGTTTTTGTATTATTGTATATTATTTAATTTATATTATTTCATTTTACATATCTTACGAGTTTTTAGTCAATATATAAATTTTTGGATAAAAGAGTGAGAAAGTATATGCGGTACACCGTACCCGTTATTTAAATTATGTTAAAACTGTTTTACTGGTTTCAATTTCACTGGGCTTTTTAAAAGTAAAATACAAAAACTTCAACACAGTGCCTGGTTCAAGCTGTATTACCTCTCCAATTTAGGTTCTCTCCGTGAGATGAGACGGGCTCTTAAGTGTTCCGGTGAGGTTGCATATTTTTTTTAGTAGGCGAAATGTGCACGCTCTGCTACTTTATCTTTATTATAATAGTACATTAACTCCAGCGCTTTGGCTCCTATATTAGCATTTTACATTGATCAGCACAGATGTTTTACCCTCATCTTTACTTCCATCCTATCTTTCTATCCATATTTTATGTCTTTATATTCAAATTTTTATCTTTAGTTTATTCAAATATAATTATATAATCCCAAACAGGCTCGCACCAAAAGCCTTCGCGTCTTTTTTTTTTTCTTTGCAATAAGGGGATATTTTGAAATTGATCACTATTAAGTTATATATTTTTCTGTTTCAATAACCATTTTGGGATTTAAAATAAGGGCTTTCCTTCTCTTAACTTAAAATGCTTTTGTTCTAGTGTATCCAGGCCACATACAAGGTATACACTAGACCAGGGGTGTCAAACATACGACCCTCGGGAGCGTTTGAACAGCCCCGCACTGAAATATGGAAGAATAATAGGAATGTAGCCCGCGATGTATTTTTAGTTTGGGACTGGATTTGCCTGCACATCGAAATCATTCAATGAGGGAGAATTTTTTTAAAGCCTGTTTGGATACAGTTGCAGAGCTTATTATGTCCAAATCAAAGATGATTATTTTCAAACATCTGCATCTCAAGTAATACCGTTGCAGCACGCATCATTAGATATTTAAAGTAATGTCAAAGAACAACTACTAAAGAAGGCTGGGAGTTTTATTGCTTTTTATACAGCCATTGAAAAAGTAAAGATATAAAAGATGTGACAGCTCCTTTTATGGTGGGTTCAAAAATGGTGTGGCTGCGAAAGAGAAACTAGTTGTGTTGGGGCTGCCATCTGTTGTACATTGTGCGCAAAAACATTAAAAATAAACCATTTGTCGCAAGAGGTTGTACAAACTGTCAATTTTATTAATGCTCACGCGTGTAATCACCGTCAGTTTGCTGATTTTTAGGAAGAATTGTGTTAAAATTGTCGTATCATTCCAAAGTTAGGTAGTTGACTCGGAGCACAGTTTTAAAACTATTTTCTGAACTGAAAGATTCTTTTGAAATATTTTTATGGCTAAAAAAAAAGTTTTATCAAGGAATTTATTGACAAGTATTGGGTGATAAATTTAACTCTATTGATTGATATTATACATATCTTAATCCACTTAATGTTCAACTTCAGGGAAAGTAACCAAATTATCACATAGTTATCTGACCATGTTAGAGCCTTCCAAACCAAACTTAAGACTGTGGTAAAACCAGCTTGCTAACAAAAACTTTGCTCACTTCCTCAAACTTAAAACAAGTGTAGAAACCTTTAACCTCAATAATATGTTACACTAATTTCAGATCTCCGAAAAGATTTTGAAGAAACATTTAGGGATTTCTAACAGGATAAATTTTTGTTTTCGTTATCAACAGCTTCATTTTCAATTGAAGTTTAAGTTGTTAAAGAAGAATTGCAACATGGATTTATTGATTTTTAGTGTAATTTTTTTCTTCAATACACCAGAGTTTTACTATAAGCATTTGGGTGATAACTGTCCCATAGTCAAAATAAGCCCGGCTAAAATACAATCAATGTTCGTAAGTACTGTACACACATTTGTGAACAGGCTTTTAAAATTGAATACATACACGCTAGGAAGTCAGCTTACAAACGAACACATACAATACACAATGAAGATTGTTTCAATTCAAAATACTTCACCTCTATTTTAATAATTCAGTAAGTGAGAAGTGATGCCAGATTTTCAACAAACAGTAGCTTTGATAAATTACCAGCATGAAATTTTGTTTTAAATGAAAAATGTTTGAATTGTGGCCATAGTTTATTATTACTGTCTTTGTCATAACTATTTATTTTTACTTTAATGCTATTTTACAGGTATAGAAAGTATTGTGATCGTCAAAAGAATTTAACTTGAGATTTTGATGAATCTCGACGTTTCATGACACCCAAAACCGAAAAAGTTGTTTTTGAATTTCCGTATGTCTGTCTGTCTGTCTGTCTGTACCTCCGACTAGAGCCTAAACTATTTTACCGATTGGGCTAAGACATGGTACCTAGAGTTTTCATAGGGTTGCGTCAAGGGGTTTTTGGAATTGGGTATCTAACCCTAAAATTAAAGGTAGTTTACTGAAGGGCAAAACGAAAAAAGTCGATTTTCTCACAATAGGCTTCAACGATTTTGATTAAATTTTATTTCTAAACATTTATAAATACTACAAACGAAATGGCTACCCTCAATATTTCGGAAAAATTACTTTAAGGGCTCCGGTTTGATGCGTAAACTCTCATTTTCTATCATATCTCCGAAACTATTTGAGATATGAAATTACTTACCATTGAAAATATGCAGATTTATTTATAATACAAATCTTTTATTTGAAATATATTTCTATAAAACCAATAACTTTAAATCTATACGCAAATATATATATTTTTTAAATTTTCGAACACTAAAGGTAAAGTATTGCGACCGTAAAAATATTCTAACCCGAAATGTTGATGGATGTCAATGTCTCGTGACCCCCCAAACCATAAAATTTGTGTTTTGCAATGCCGTCTGTCTGTGTGTCTTTTTAATCCCAAAATAAAGAGTAGTTCAATAAAAAGCAAAAAGAGATAAAAATCGATTTTTTCAAAATGGGCTCTAACGATTTCGATTAAAGTTCGTATATAGGCGTTGATTAAGATTATAAATAATCTGACTATTTTCATGAAAATGACTTTTAAGGTACTTTACAGAAGCGGAAATTTCCGTATCTCCGCAACTATTTGAGATACTATATAGCTTATCATTGCAAAATTGTAGTACTATTAAAAATAAAAAACTTTAATGTGAAATATATTTTTATAAAACCAACAGTTTCTGAGGTATTGGCAAATATATTAATACAATTTTGTGAGCTTTAGTTGTATAGAGATACTACTTATAATTCTGTAATGCCATGGAATAATTAATTATAAGCAAGTCTCTCAAAAAGTTTGTTATTTTTCCTTTAACCTCTTAGAAGAAATGTTTGTACAACAATAAATATACATCTCCTTCATTTTAGACTTAATAGTCAATATTTACATTTTTTATTGGTCAAAATTTATAAATGAGGAATTTAATAGTAATGCGATGACCTGAAGATGTACAACACTTAATAAAATGTCGAAAATTTTAATACGTAGTGTTGACCCTTGTGTATCCAAAATACATCTTTTTTATTGGTAAAAACATACAAATGAGGACATTAAGTCTTTAAAAATTAAAATTATAAGATTTAAAATCGGGACTCAAAAAATGTGTTATAAAAGTATAGTACAATTTATGCTTAGGTTTGCTAGTGTATATTATTTCGTTTCACATATATTACGAGTTTTGAGTAAATATCTCCATTTTCAAACAATAGGGGGAGAAAGTCCGTGCGGAGTTCCGTACCATTTATTTGTTTTAGCAACTGGTTTTAATTTTGTGGATTGACAATTTTTTTTTAAAGTTGTCTTTTGCATAATTAGTAAAAGGAAATATTAATGTGTAGATATTATTGTGATTTAATAATGGAAAAGTGGTTGAGGAAAAAATATAGGCTTTTTCACTATGCATAAAAAAATTTAATGTATTATATATTAAATAAATTTTTGAAAATACGAAATATTTCGAAAATGTCTCTAACGATTTTGTTTAAAATGTATATCTGGGAATGGTGTGGTATTATGTATACTGATTTTGTTGGTAAAAGGTCATTAATGGGTAGTTTACTCATGAATGATTTTTTTAATTGAAATATTTTACAAACGGTTTAACGATTTTGTTCCGAAAGGGTATACTGGGAGTGTTTGTCATAATAAATTGCACTGTATAGTCGTTTTAGGGGGGGAAACGCATTTATGGGTAGTTTACTGATTTTTCAAAAACATTAAATATTTAAAAAAAAATAGTCTATGAATTGGTTCCAAATGGATATCTTCGGAGTGCTTGACATAACAAATAACAGTCTATACTGGTTTTTGGGGTAAATATAATTTATGGGTAGTATACTGGTGATTAATTTGTCAAAAACTTGAAATATTTTTAAAATGACCATATCAATTTTGTTCCAAATTGGTATCTTTTGAGTTTTTTACGTAAAAAAAACAAACTGTATACGTATTTTTGGGGTAAAAACTTATTTATGAATAGTTTACTGTAGACCAATTTTTCAAAAACTTTAAATATTTTAAACATGGCTCTAAAATTTTGGTTCAAAATGGGAATTTTAGGTGTGTTTTACATGACAAATAATACCGTATACTTGTTTTTTAGGTTAAAACTCGTTAAAGAATAGTTTACTGATGAGTAATTTTCTAAAGTAAGAAATATTTTGAAAATGACTAACAAGTTCGTTTAAGCTGTATATATAGGGAGGTTTTACATGACAAATAAAACTGTATACTTGTTATTTTGGGCTAAATTTGTTTAAGGGTAGTTTACTGATAACGTTGTTTTTAATTTGAAAAATATGAAAAAATTGTTCTTGCTGATTTGGTTCAAAATGGGTATTTGTTAAGTTTTTTACATAATAAATAACTAGATATATTGGTTTAAAAAAAATAAACTTCTATAGTAGATTACTGAAGATGGATTTTTGTAAATTTTGAATATTTTTGAAAATATCTATACTGATTTTCTTCTAAATTGGTCTCGGGAAATTATTTTACGTGGTAATTAATACCTGTAATGTATCTTTATTTTTCTAAAATAAATTCATTTAATGATAGGTTACTTCCAACAAATTATAAAAAATATTACATTTTTTGAAATTACCTTGAAGATGGGAGTTAAAAATGGATATCGAGTAATAGTTTTTCATGATAAATAAGAATACGTTTTGTTTTTACAAATCATAAACAATTTACGGGTAGTTTACGAATAACTTATTTTTGATAATTTAAAATTTTTTAGACATATTTGAATAATTTGGTTTAAAGTTTATAACTCAAGAGTTTTTATTCTGATGCTTATGGTGATGTGTTTGTTTGTATTAGTAAAATATACTTAAGGGTAATTTACTGGAAATTCCATTTTGAACCATTTTTTCGAAGCTTTAACACACAATATGAGAAAGTTAGTGCGATTGTGTCGTACCATTTATTCGTTCAAGAGAATGTTTGCAAGCATATTGCCCGAACGGGTACTAAGACGCAATGCTAAAAATAAAAATAGATAAATGTTTGCGAATTGTCTAGCTGTAAGCAATCTTCAAATACTGTATACTAATTACTTGTCTGGAAAGGTTTGCTCAGTGAAAGTGGGTAAGAGGGTGTGGGATTGCTGGTACCAGAACTATTGTGTATTTACCAAAACCCATTTACAGCAAACAATTTGAAAGTGAGTTGGAAATGCTGTTAGCACTCAGAACTGCAACTAGCACTCCCCAGTGTCCAACTTATTTAACCTGACTGGAGGGGTGCAGTGAAACTCCCTTAAGGCTGAGTAACTAATATATACCTTGTTTGTAATTTAGGCTTATGATAAATATATAATAAATATTGAGGTTATTTTGTTTAAAAATTAAAATTAAACGTGTCCACTCTAGTAGAATTGTATTCATTTTGGAGGGGTTCATTTGCTATAAAAAGCAGTAGAAAATTTTGACCTTAACTCTTTGTTCCCTACACTCCACCATAAAGTATAAATATGTGAATCTCTGAGAAAAATGTCATAATTAAAAGAACATGGATTTTTTTATATTAGGTGTATCCGTATTGAGTCAAAAAGTGATGTCATACTTATGTGCGTGTTTTCAAACTAAAAACTCGAAATATCTAATCCATAAAAGGGCTGTGTTTTTCTTACTTACTCTATGGCATTAGGAACTAAAAAGTACATTGTTGCACTTATACTCCATTCACGGTAGGAATTACTCTCTGAAAGGTCTTGTTTCCTACCAATATCCTACTATTTATAGATTTCTGGTAGGGAAAAGGCCTTTCAGAAAACAATTCCTACGC
>CABFWB010000068.1:432046-442395 GCA_902151455.1 Timema bartmani | reverse complement strand
AGGATAAATGTCTACACGGTGTTACATGGTGGGATGGGGGCTAAAAAGGTAGGAAAAAAGCTTTACGTGGTTTATGGACGACCCCTTTACAGAAGGTATTCGTCTAGGTATAGCTGCTGGTAGAGTTGAAACAAAGTGTCTCCAACTATTATTACTAAAATACCCCCAGAAGTGTTCGAAATGATCTGATCTTCCTGATAGATATTTTGATGTTCATTCATTTTAAAACATGGGATATACGGACTCTTGGAAAGTAAAGTAAAAGTTAATTCTACGTCAAATTATTTTAGGCGCTAGGGAAGTCGAACAGAAATCCATGAACGCCCAGAATCTATGTGGGTCTATAACATTCCTGGGTAGAGCTGTCCAGCAGTAGGAGAACAAACTGAGGAGGAATAAAATATAAATTACAATACAATAATGTTTGTTGACACCCCCATACCAAACGACATTATTCGATTCACAAAGATCCATTCTACGCTCGTATTTAAGTTACCTTTCGTTTCCTGGACATTTAGGTTTTAATGGTCAACCAAAATATGTGGACTTTTTTATTTTTCAGTTGTGTAAAATGTAAACTTTTAAACTATATCGAGGAATATATATATATAAAGAGTAATAGAAAATAGTTTTATGTTCATTCCAGTAAACACCAAACTCAAGTACTTTTAAAGGTTTAGTCAATATTTAACCAAAGCGCAACATCTGATTTTCAATATATCGGCTACAATATAATGCATATAAATGATATACTTTGCTAAAGCCACTATCACACGACACTTGCTTGTACTAGAAATCAAGTGTGCTAGCTAGCGCCTAGATATCTGTATACTAGCTAGTACAATAGAAACTGGACTAGAGTATTCACACGCTGCTAGTTTGGTACAAGGCTCTAGTGCAAATATTTATGGAACGTGAGAGATTAATTTTGGGTTCACCAGCTGCATTAATTATTAATAATGATATTGAAAATTATGAGAAGGAGCGTAGGAAAAGAATATGGACACGGGACTGGCTGGAAAGACGAAATAATGGTCACGGGATGCTAAAAATGATACATTCGGAGGTTAGGTAAGATATATTCGGGGTGACACTAACGTTTAGTATCTCACTAAATTTTTATTAATTTATTTACGATGTGGTCAGAGGCCCCTAAGCCCATGGGTGTCCAAGTACAGTATACTTGATATACAAATGTTCTTTTTAAAGCCTACGCATACTTTATATTCTTAAAAAAATCCCACCCAAGGTTGGCATGTTATCAAGTTTATTTAGATTAAAATTGGGTCTGGAACACAGTTTGTCGTTTTTAGATGACATGTTTTTACTTAAACATATATTAAATATATTGTCATATTGTGGCAATTTGGTATTATATAAACAAGGATGTTTAAAATCATTTTCTGTCAACAACAAAATCACATCCGATAGCCATGTTGGCGCCATTTCTACCGTTTCTCTACACAGTCATAGCGCGCATTGATTGGTCGAATTATACACACTAGTGTCGTAACTAGTACGAAAATATCCTCACAGATAGTATGGTAGCCATTACCAAGAGGCAGAGCCAGTATACATTTTCTGATTCACACGATGCTAAATGATGACGTACTAGCTAGTGCTAGCTAGCACACTGGATTTCAAGTACGACCTAGTGTCGTGTAATATGGGTTTAAGAACATTTTTTCCACAAAAATAGAAGTACTTTTTATGTTTATGCTTTATTGCACTAATAACATTCAGTGAAATATTATATTACATGTATGCTATACAGTTTTTGACTCACCTTTTAGAGTTCGGAGTCACTCGAGTTAGAAAATGGTCACGATTACAATACCTTATCGATAGGAGAGTGTAAAAATAGATATGCTACTTGACGGTTCAGGTGTTGTTGACAGCAGCAGAATCATACTATCTCCAGTAGCAGTTTAAAATGTATTACGATGTTCTAATGATCAAATTGTTTGTTGCAGCAGTGGAAACATAGTATCTCCAGTAGCAGTTTAAAATGTATCACGATGTTCTAATGATCAAATTGTTTGTTTCAGTGACCAAACTGTCTCCTCGACAGTCACAGACGCCCACAGAGAGCGTATCGACGCCCACAGAAGATAAGAGTATTATACCAAAACAAGAGGACACCACGCCGAAATCGCAGTGAGTCAGTAGAACGTGGCATACGCCATGTTGTCTTTAATATTCTTAATAGTCTTATGGGCTGATCTATCTTAGGTTTAGCAACTTTATTGAGGCTAAAAAATTCCTGACAAAATCCAAAAATCCAAAATCCAAAAATATAATTTTGTGATATAACATTTGTATTAGCAAAATATCCAATCTCTCGTCTCCTGTGCAAGTCACTGTGAACTTCACTTTTTTTTTCACTCTCTCAAACCAGGCTAACAATGTCAATTGTGGTTTTAGTGTTTATGATCCTTATATAAAAAACTAGTGGTTTTGAAAAAAAAATCGTTCTTACAAGATCTCCCTAACTCCGAGGTACAATTTTTGGTGACAATAGCCTTGTCTGGTTTCTTTTTGAAAAAAGAAATTGGCAAAGGGAGGGACGCTTTCGTTGGAGGTTAGCAAGGATCACGCGAGTCACGTCGGGAAACACTGGTGGTCACGCCATAAAATAGATGAGACGCGTGTTAGGCACTCATGGTCACGCCATAAAATAGGTAAGACGTGTGTTAGGCACTCATGGTCACGCCATAAAATAGGTAAGACGTGTGTTAGGCAGTCGTGTTCACGCCATAAAATATGTAAGACGTGTGTTAGGCATTCGTGTTCACGCCATAAAATATATAAAACGTGTGTTAGGCATTCGTGTTCACGCCATAAAATATGTAAGACGTGTGTTAGGCATTCGTGTTCACGCCATAAAATATATAAGACGTGTGTTAGGCATTCGTGTTCACGCCATAAAATATGTAAGACGTGTGTTAGGCATTCGTGTTCACGCCATAAAATATATAAGACGTGTGTTAGGCATTCGTGTTCACGCCATAAAATATGTAAGACGTGTGTTAGGCATTCGTGTTCACGCCATAAAATAGATAAGACGTGTGTTAGGCACATGTGGTCACGCCATAAAATAGATAAGACGTGTGTTAGGCACTCGTGGTCACGCCATAAAATAGATAAGACATGTGTTAGGCACTCGTGGTCACGCTATCAAATAGGTTAGGCACTCGTGGTCACACCATAAAATAGGTAAGACGTGTGTTAGGCACTTGTGGTCACGCCATAAAATAGATAAGACGTGTGTTAGGCACTCGTGGTCACGCCATACTTCCTATGTGAAATATCATCAAAGTGCTTTAAGAAAAAAACTATTATTAGTTGTGATATATATTTCATGTATAAAATCATCATAGTTTATTGGTCAGATAGCAACCTTATCTGGCGCCCAAACAAATTAGCCTATAACTTGATTCACGTCAACCAGTTATCAACCGACAACTAACTAGATTCTAAAACGATTCAGACATATTTAAAATTGGTTAGTATCCGAACTAATAACTTCTGGTTAGGATAAGCTGCATGTGATTAGAATTTCGTATCGTTTGGATGCCATATTAAAGTGGAAATTAGGAAAATAAGACACTCGGGAAATGCATGCCATCATCATTCGATTATTAAGTTGTTAACATCTCGTTTGTTGTCAAGAAATGTAAAACTCAGAATATACAAGATAATAGTTTCATTGGTTTTATTTTATTTATTTATTTAAATGTCTTCATTTATGCTGGTGAAGTTAAGATGTTACACCTTTTCTTACACTTAACCAGGTTACAAAATTATAGCTAAGGAATATTTTAAATTTAAAAGAGATAGCTAAATAAAATAGATCTTTAAAACTAAACAATTAGAAAATACCAACCACATTCACAAACATTATTACATGATAAATTATTAAAATTTGTTTATCATTCATACAACATTAATATTAACTAAATTAATAAATCATTCATATTACAAAATTTATATCGATGTGTTTCATCACATACAATTAATTTTAACTAAAGACATACACACACATTTATCCAGTTTAGCTTCCCAGATACTCAAGACCAAAAGCTCGAAGTTAAGTTTTTATTTTAATGAGTGAATAATTTTCTTTTTTAAAAGCAGTTAGCGAAGTCAAATTCCTAGTGTTGGTAAGTAGCTCATTCCATGCCCGAGATGTCGCTACAGTGCAGGACTAAGAATAGGACCGGGATTTGTGTAAGGGTATAAAGAGAACAGAAGAATCGCTAGCACGTGTATTAAGCTGACGATGTTGGTTTTTCATTAACTGAAAACTGGATGAGAGATACTCCGGGGATGATGAGTTAAGAATTTTGATAGCTCAAGTAAGAGAGTGAAATGAGCGTCGCTCTTTTAGTCGTAAACATTCCAGTTTTTGGAAGTAAGGTGTTACATGGTCGAAGTATTTTAGATTTTAAATGAAACGGACCCATTGGTTTTGTAAGCGTTGGAGTCTATTAGATAGTTCCTCTGTTAGGTCATTGTATACACTGTCAAAATAGTCAAAATGAGGGAGTATCAGAATTTGTACAAGCAATGCTTTAAGTTCAGTCGGTAATAAATGTAAGCCTTTCAAGAGTGTGTATAGCAGCGTAGCTTTTATTGAAAATGTTGGTCACATGGTCCACCCAAATCAAATTCGTGTTCATTATTACGCCTAAATTCCTTGTGTGCGAAGATAGAAGGACTATAGTATCATTTAACAATATATCAACATTTGGTGACCTGGTGATCTAGGGATAAGGTTTCAGACTTCTGTGCTGAGGGTCCGGGGTTCAATCCTCGGTCCCGGCACAGATTTATCTGATTGCCAAACCCTTCCTTCACCTCTGACAAGATGTGTATTAATCACAACTTGTGAATGTGAGGAATGCCAGGCCTCCACCGTGGTTCGGATTCCACGTTAAACTGTAGGTCCTCCATTTCATCTCACAATCACCCTACCATTACACATTAGCGTAAGTGCGTATAACCCGAACGGGTAGTAAGACGCGGTGTTAATAATAATAATAATAATAATAACAATATATCTGGAATAAAAGAGTGATTTGTATTAGACAAAAGTCTATGTGATCCGATAATCATTGACTGTGATTTAATGGGGTTAATCATTATACCGATGTTAACTGACCATTCACAAATTGATTTCAAATCCACATTTCTTTTATCAACAGTTGAAAATAAGTTAATACTACTGTCAGACAAATATAGTTGCAGATCCTCTGCGTATAGGGGATACTTACAATAAGACAGAGAAGAAGGTAGGTCATTAATAAATAAGGAGAATAATGGTGGTTCCAGAATAGACACCTGGTTGTTCTTCATGGTTGTGAATCATGTTCTCTTACCTTACATAAGGAGGAGAAATTTAGAGTGTTCGAAAACAAAGGACTTAGGAAAATATTTGGTACAAACAGGGATGAAGCTAATGGAGAAGAGATGAGGTTATACAATATTGAGTTATATGCCCTGTTTTCATATTAAACCGTACCTACAAAACAATGACTTCTTTGGAGTGGAAGGATATTTTTTAATTTGTTTGATTATTTGAAAGAGAACACAATAAATGTACTTATTACTAAATATACATAATAAGGGTGAAGAGAACATATATTTTTACGATGGTGTCACTACTAAGAATGTATATCAGTTATTTAGCTAGCAATTAGTGACGGTGTTCTGCTCTTCCAAGGGGTTATTTATCGAAGAAGTGTGGTACTTGAACTTTTTACTTGCGTAATGAAACGCCGACGTCACTCACGGCTTAATCTGGGAGGAACATATCGGGTGTGATTCAAGAGTTGTCAACCTTGTTACATCTGTAGGAGGAAACTGGATCCTGCCAACCAGAAACATATCGGGTGTGCTTCAAGAGCTGTCAACCTTGTTACCTTTGTTACAGTAAACTGGATCCTGCCAACCAGGAGCGTATTGGGTGTGCTTCTAGAGTTATTAGTCTTGTTACCTTTGTTACAGGAAACTGGGTCCTTCTAATCAGGAGCGTGTCGGGTGTGCTTCAAGAGTTGTCAACCTTGTTACCTCTGTTACAGGAAAGTGGATCCTACTAAGCCACTGAACAGGGCCGGGACTTGTAGAGTCTGCCTCAAGAGCTTCAAACCAGAGGACTACTTCCGCATATGTTTCGAGTGCCAGCAGAAGGTGTGCGAGGACTGCGCTTCCTACTCCAAGATGGACGCCAATGAGGATGAGGTAGGCCAACACACGTCGTGTAACATTTGCTCATCTCGTTCAGACGAGATTTTTTCTACTGATTCAAGTGTCCTGGATTCTATTCCCGGTGAGCGTTTGCATTGTATCATTGTCTAAATTGGCTGTTGTTAAGTTTCCTTGAATGATAAATAAACTGTTTTAAATCTTATTATCATTTCTATCATAAAATTAGTTTAGGTTAATTAAGCCACTAAAATTATGTTAGGTTATCAGAATGTATAAATAAACAAACAAATGTAGTTTTGGTTTAAGAGGAAGCAATATTTTGTTAAATTTGCAAAGTGTATTTATTTATTTTTTTGCACCGCGTCTTATTTCTCAAGTGGAATATCTGGATATTTACACTTATAGGGCACGAAGGATGAAGTTAAAGGATGTAATGAAATAGAATTTCGTTTGGTAATCATTCTAATCAACATTTTCAACCCTTCATATATTTTAAATTAATGAATATTTTCAAAATATAAAACTCAAAGCATCCATAAGTGTTAGGAAATCCTCTCGCAGTTGGGTGACTAAAGATATTTATTTTTTTATTGTTGACAACTAAATTCCATCGTTCGGAGTTAACTCCACCCCTATTGTAAACACTTGTGAAACATGGCTGAAATACATGTTTTGTCTTTCTTTTTTTCGCTCAATATCATTCTTTCATTTCTAGAAAGATAGACCAACGTGTAACTTAACAAAAAAACTTGTATTATTCTTGAACAGTTTTCCTTCGAGGGATACACGTAAAAATAAGGCTGCTCTACACAGTCGTCCAGCGGCATTATACGGGAACGGTCCGCGTTAAATTAATCTATTTTCAAAAATAAAAACAGTTATGGGGCTACCGTACCGGGCTAGGTTTGTAAATATAATAAATAAATAATATTAAATTAATAAAAAGCAAGTTCTCATATATAGACAGTAAGAACCCAGTCCTTACTAACATTAACAAGCCGGAGCACAAAATGGCTCCAAGCTCCTACAGTCCCCTACCTTCACCACCTTCACAAAAACAACATTATAAAGTGGAACCCAACGACCAGAGGATTCATCATCACCATTTCACCTCACAAAATACACTACAAGTGGCTTCGACAATGATGGGCCTCACCAGAGAAACATAACGTTTCAAGGGATTGCACTTCCATTCGTGAAGCGGGATATTAATAAACTATTTGGGGGTAAGCCACTATATTACACCTAGTCGGCATTCAAAACCCAACTTCCTGGTTCTAAAAGGATCGTATTAAGAACAAGATAGAAGCTAGTAATCAGGTTCTATTTAATTAAACAATCGCGTCAAAACACGAAAGAAGCTATAATAAAATGCATCTAAAGATAAAAGAAACTACTATAAAACACGTTCTTGTTTCTTAAATGATTGTATCAAAACATGAAAGACGTTACTAAAACGCACATATATATGAAAGAAGCTCTACAAAAACGCATCTAAAATTGAAAAAGCAATACAAATAATACGTCCTTGTTTATTAAACGATTGAACTAAAAACAAAACAAAAGTATTATAAGGACTCTCTTTTTTTCTATAAGTATCGCACCAGACACGAAAGAAGCTGTAACAAAAACGCATGCAAAGATAAAAAAAGATATATAAAAACACGTTCTTGTTTCTCAAGTGATTGCATCAAAACATTAAAGAATCTATGAAAATCGAATTTAAATATGAAAAAAGTTATAATAAAACAAGCATCAAAACAAAATAGAATATATAAATAATAATCCACCTGATCCTTTGGCCAAAACTGTTGATATGACCCACATAATCTTCCCTTTGCGGCGCATCTCCCAGATCCAGGTAGATAAACACGGGCATTGTGTCAATCTAGCAACTAATTGAATTAATTAAGCAAGTGTGTATTCAATGGCGGTGTGGACAGGTTGAGGGGGGGAGGAGATTGTGGGCGTGTTTGTTTGCGTCATCTCCTACAGTAGCGCTGGTGTATCAACGTCACTAGATACTGAATCGACAAAAAAAAAAACTAGCACAGCTACTCTGCCTGTGTGACAGTAGACTATGGAGGGTGTACAGTGTACACTCCGTTTGGCTTAGAAGGTCTTACTTTGACTGATTACACTATGGCACTATCTTATAAGCTACACCATGGTGGACACATTCAAGGTAGCAGCCTTACCTTGACTGATTACACTATGGTACTATCTTATAAGCTGCACCATAGTGGAATCAAGCAAGGTAACGAAGGGTAGAGTTCAATTTTCACAGGAATATCCTTTATGTTTATTGTTATTTATTGATAAAAGTAATGTTTTTCTATTCTCCAGAAGTTACTTCCTACTAAGATCATGCTTTACTTGTAATTTAAATGTATTTGTTCTCGCTCTGTGCAGAAATCATGGCGGTGCAGCATCTGTCGGCGCAAGATGCAGAGTCGTGCGCAGCCCATCATGGCGCAGGAGTCCATGGACACGCTTCTGGACGTACCAGTGGTAGAGGCGCTCCAGCGACGTCACTCCGACGTCAAGATTGGTTCCGGTAGCTCCGGAAATTCGGGTGCGTCACTCAGATTTGAGCGGTTTAATCAACAACAAGATACGAGAGTCCTACTTCACCACTATCATTTTTTGGTCGCGCTATTTATCGAGATCCTATTGCACGCCTACCAACTGTTGGTGTTGCATTATGATGTTTGGTTGTTAGCTAGTGGCTGACAATTTACAGTAAGAACGAGGTTAGAAAGGACAGTTTAAGGAAAACCCTTAATTTTTTACTGTTCGCGTTGAAAGAATTTTACCAGTGACGTGTCGTGGAGTGTTTTCAGGGTAATCAGAGCTTGTTAAAACTGTACCTGTGTTATATTTTCTCCCACTTTCTCCTAATTTTACCAATCATCCATAGGCTTTGCTCTTCATACCTTTGTATGAGTGCTTTGCTGAGTGATGTGGTAGCTCCCACTCTGCTCCCATTATACCAATCATACATAGGCTTTGCCCTACATACCTCACATGAGAGTGTTGATACCTGACCAATAATTGATCTGCTGAGTGAGATGTTCTCTCCCATTTTATCTCCATTTGACCAATCATATATTGGCTCTGCTCTAGATATCTCACACGGGAATGTATGTTCGTTGTTACTTATCCATGTGTATTGATCGACTGATGAGGTACAGTTTGAACAAGTTTTGCTTACTCTAGCAAAACTTCAGGCCATTCCACTGCATTTTTAATATAATAACTATTATTTTATAGACATTACTTGTATTTATCAGAAGCTAAATCTGCACACTACATGACTTTACGTATGAATATATTAAAATAGTTATATTAATAATTTTTAAACCCACTACGGTGGCCACATGGTCTAAGCCCGGGCTGGGCAACCCTTGTCGTCAATCGCCACAAGTGGCGAATTGGCCATAAGAGTGTGGCGAATTTGAGTTTTCCAGTTCTCCCAGTAAAATAAACATTTTCTTGATGGTATGTGCTGGTTAAAATTTGTAACAAAGGCTTGTCAAATTTTTCATTAAATTGTCTTACACTTTCAATCAGAGCGTCTGAGGCAGTTGTAACTTGGTGGTCAAAGTGAACATGTTTTGAATAAACTCATACCTGTAGCTAAAGTGAAAACTGAGCTAACCGCATTTCGTTATTAGAGGCGTCACTCCCACAATAGACTGGACCAGTGGCGTAGCTAGGTCTGAAGCGCCCTGGAGCGGTTTAACTTGGGCGCCCCCCTCCCCCCTCATTGTTTCTGTTACACCCTCTCTATCTACCTCGTAGTAATAGGCCACTGTAAAAAAAATAATACGAGGAAGAAAGGGTATAATCTAATGGACATAATAAAATAGAAATAATAAACAAGAAACATGGTGCAGAGAGAATTAGAGTAAATAGTAATTTAATATATTCAAAACAACATATAATAAATAAAGTGGCCTTGACCATCCTAGTAGCAAAAGAAAATAGTAAACATTGATCGCAGGAAAACATTCTTTCAGAATAAACAAAATAGATAATTTACTTGTTTTGCAAGAGGCTTTATGAGCCTAACTAACCAATTACGTACTTGCCCTAACAATGTAAACATAAAAACTTTCATTAGTAATATTAAATAG
>CABFWB010000068.1:401704-429036 GCA_902151455.1 Timema bartmani | reverse complement strand
CATACATACATACATACATACATACATACATACATACATACATACATACATACATACATACATACATACATACATACATACATACATACATACATACATACATACATACATACATACATACATAAACATTGATAAAATATGTTTAAAAACGTCTTTATAGAACTTTTTACGTCTACGAAATTTCAATGTAGCTTAACAAAAGTAGATATAAGCCTAAAATGATGGAGATACATTTCTATCCTGTATAAAAATTTGTTTTGCGTATTCATTCAATGCAACTTAACTACACAAATAGCTACAATTATAGAAGGGATAAAAACACTTTAATATTGATTCAGTATACAAAAACACACGGTTATCCTTCTAAATGTTGTGTTTTGTTTCAAATCCCTGATTTAACAGTTGTTTGTTGACTCAAGTCACATGTTCAGTGTTCTACCTTGTGGCACCTATGTTCCTCTCTTTGGTGAATTGGTGTAATCTTTTCACCCTATGTCGGACGAGTAGAACACTTATATCTACCAGTCAATCTGCACAGTAATTCACACAATGATATAATCACGCTATCATTTAAGTATTGCAATATTAGATAGTGTAGTATGTATTTAATCTTACTTACTTACTATATGGCATTAGGAACTCGGAAGTTAACTGTCGCTCTTACAAAAGTACGTCATCTATCCCTATCTTGAACCAGTTCTACACAGTACACATTCCCTATTCCTATCTTGAGATAATTTTATCCAGTCCACATTATTATACCCTATTCCTATCTTGAGATAATTCTATCCATCCCACTTCATAACTCTTTAGACTGTAGCATTATTTCGTTCAGAACTTCCTTTATGTTGTTACGCTCACTAAACAAGCATCCAAGATATCTGAATTTATCCACCTTTCTCAGCTTCATATCTCCTGCCTTTACATTTCCCTAATTGTCCTCCTCCTTGACAAGCCTTTCTCCTCATTGATGTGTAACCCAACTTTTTCGGCGTCCCTCTCTAGCTCCAGGGCATCAATATTATATCCATATCCTCCTCAGCCACTAACGCAATTTCATTGGAAAAGGCCAACCTTCTGTGCTTTCCACTAATCATAAAACCATTCCAGTCCATTCTATTGTCCATTTACCTCATTAACTTATCTAAAACCAAGTTGAACATTACCGGCAATATCGCATCTCCTTGACTTACTCCTGTTTTTATCTTCAATTTGTCTGACAATACTCCTTTAGGGTCCACTTCTGCTTTTGTCGTTCCCATACAAGCCATGATCCCCCTTCTTATTTCCGGGAGTATCTTCATCTTTTGAAGCACCTTGTACATACTATCTTTGTGAATGCTATCATACGCTTTGTAGAAGTCCACAAAAGTAATTTCGGTGTCATTGTCATACTTCCTGCACTTTTTATATAGATGTGTCATCGTAAAGACGTGATCTACTGTATTTTTGCTTTCCCTAAAGCATTGTCTTGGTATTCCCGACCTTTCCTTCAGCGAGTGGTCTCAGCTTGACCAGAGTGATCAGTGAGACTGTTGTGTACGTCACGTTCAGCAGTAGATACCTCAATAGTTGATGCATTCCATCTTGCTTGCTTTTTTTGTTGATTGGAATTATTATCGTTGTTTGCCCTTCTTCAGGTATTTTCACCTCTCTCCAAATAGCTATGATTAGCTTTAGGCAGTCTTCCTCCGCCTTCTTTGATCATCTCCACCATTATCTGATCTTCCCCAGGAGATTTCCACTTCTTCAACGTCTTATTGCCTTTCTCACCTCTTTCTCTAATACTTTCACCTCATCTTCTCTTTATTCCTTTCCAGTGTCGTTATTTCACTAAAATTTCTCCATGGGGTCATCAAAATTCAGAATCTTACTGGAATATTATTTCCATGTTTCTAAGATATTCTGTTCGTCTGTTAACAGGTTGCCATTCTTGTCGTTAGTAAACATCGTGTTTTACATCGTTTCAACCTTCATTTTCTTGATCTTCAAGAACATTTTCCTGTTATTGCCTTTCTGATGTTTCTCTTAAACCTGTTCCACTATCGTTGTCAGATGGGCCCTTTTTCCGTTCTTAGCATCCTTGCCAAATTTATTCTTTACATCCACTTTGTTTATTTAATTTCTGCAGTCTCTGTATCCTGAAGCCACTTCTTCCTTGCTTTCTTTCTCCTCCTCACAACTTCCATCAAACCATTACAATTTCTTCCTATTTTCTTCTTTCGATTTTTTTTGCTCTACTCTTAATATTGATATCTTCATATTTTACTATTTTTCACTCATTCTCTTTCTCTCTATTTCCTTTTTATACTCTCCTCTGTCTTGTTTCAAGAGTTCAAAACCATCTTCAATATCCCGGGCATATCTTTCCCTATCTTCTTGGTTTTTCAACTTTCTGGTGTCATATGGTATCATCGCCTTTCTGTCGGGCAATTCACATCCCAACTTTCATTTTGGCTACTAACATAAAATGATCGCTCACACCATCCACTTCTCTGTATGTTCTGACATCCTCTATCTCGTTTCGGCATCTCACCCTAATAATAACGTGGTCACTCTGATTCACTACTCTTCGTTCCGGTGAATTCCATGTCTCTTTGTGTATTCGTCTATGTAAGAACGTTATCGAGCTCATTACAAAATTTTGTGCCCTCGCAAAGTTTACCATTCTCAACCCGTTAATATGTGTAGCCAAATGCAGACTCTCCATGCCTATTGTTGGTGTGTAGACATATTACTTCTCCATTTTCACATCAAAGTCCCCCATCACAATTTTCACATTTTATTATTTATGCTTTAATACACCCTTTCCAAATGTTCGTATAAGTCATTATTCTGCTCTTCTTCACTAGTTTTTGTTGGTGCATATGCGGTGGTAAATGTGATTTTCCTCCTTGAGTGCTTTAGTTTTATGAAGGATATTATTTTATCTATCGTTTTGAATTCTTGAACCATCGGGCTTAGTCGATCGATAATCCCAAAGCATGTACTGAGCTTGTGTATCTTCGTGCAACCTCTGTAGAATGTAACGAACCGGTCTTGATGTAGCGGTCCCTCACCAATCCACCTGATTTCCTGCAAGGTTAATGCGTCAAGAATAAAATTTTACAGCTTTGATACTGAAGTCCTTGTTGGACCTGGTCGGTATGAGCTTAGAATGTTCCATATTTCAAACCGAAGTCCTCGATGTTTGTTATTGTTGTTATTATTTAATTACTTAATTTTTTGAGGCTGCTTATGTAGTTTGAAACCTGGTTTGTTTTTAAGCACCAGGCTGGCAAGCCATCAGCAACACTCCTGCTTTGGTCAGGTTTGGAACCGGCTGTATTTGATTATGTAAACACACCATATACAGGTGCATTAATTATGATAGTGATATTACTGATACGAAACTAGAATTTTAAAGTTTTATGTATTTTTCTAAATATTTAGCATATTTTATATTATTTCTTAAAAAGAGCGCATATGTATTATAAATACTTCCTATAGCTACATCCTTAACAAAAAAATAAGATCAAACATTATTTACAAAATATCTACCATTTCTTACTAATCTTATTTGATTCGTAATTAAGTATCTACTGAAGAAATATTTTATTTAGTTAGTCCAAAAACATTTTCGATACAAAAACTACAAAAATACTCACTATGAATTCCCGTCCACTAAGCCTCAAGCATCCCGTTAACACACACCCAGAATACACTTATATAACAATAGTTTTCATGAGTCATAGTTAGCATCATCAATATTTCTATCTGTGTCAAGGTCAGTTTAGTAAAATGCCTCCACCTTTATCTGTACTTTCATTATTGTTATTCCTTTATTTGCTTCCATTCTTCTACTCTCACTCTCACACTTAAAGTAATCTGCTCTTCTCTTCTCATCCTTTGTCTCCTTTACGGGTTTTCACTATACACTCCATATCTATCATTCTCCTTGGGATTATTTCATTTTCCATTCTAATTACATGACCATTCCATCTCCCCCTTGTTTCCTCTATTATCTCATACACCAACTAACATCCTCATTAAATGACCATACCATCTCAGCTTTGCTTCCTCTACTAACTGATCTACTCCAACATCCTCATTAAGGTCCATACAATCTCACCCTTGCTTCCTCTACTATCTTATGTACTCCAACATCCTCATTACATGCTCATACCATCTCACCCTTGCCTCCTCTACTATCTCATGTGCTCCAAAATCCTCATTACATAATCATACCATCTCACCCTTGCCTCCTCTACTATCTCATGTACTCCAACATCCTCATTACATAATCATACCATCTCACCCTTGCCTCCTCTACTATCTCATGTGCTCCAACATCCTCATTACATAATCATACCATCTCACCCTTGCCTCCTCTACTATCTCATGTACTCCAACATCCTCATTACATAATCATACCATCTCACCCTTGCCTCCTCTACTATCTCATGTGCTCCAACATCCTCATTACATAATCATACCATCTCACCCTTGCCTCCTCTACTATCTCATGTACTCCTATACACCAATTCTTTCCGGAACAATTTTATTCATAGTCCTGTTCCTGTGACAGCTATTAAGAATAAAAGTAATAGCCAGGGGTGTAGTTGAGCGGCAACGCGTGGGAACGCAGTTCCGGCACTGTTTTTCATGGAACAATATTCAATTATTATTATTTTAGTAAAGTTTTATACTATGCAATTCTAAGATAACTAATAGATTTTATATCAATATTATGTTAAAACTTTTTTTCGTACTATGAATATATTCTGTTGAAATTTACTGTGCTATATGCAAAGTTTTGGAACCTTAGAGGAAGTGCGCTAAGTAAGTTTCTGCCTTAGTAACCATTAAAAAATGCTCCAAATAGCTTCTATAGGCATTATGTTTGCGAAATCTTTTCGCCTACGGTGGTTGTGGTGCCCTGCACCCCCCATTCAACTTTGGAGTGGCTACGACCTTGTGTTCCAGCACTGCTAAATTTACGACTACACCACTGGTGAGATAGTAAACAACTGAAATATGAGTTGAATACTTATATTTTATTTCTGATCTAAAATAATATCATTAATACGTAATTTGATTGATGATCTATTTTAATTGTATATTTATTAGTTTTTAAATAGCTTTATCCGATATATTAAATCTCACATTATTTAGAAGAAAAATTATATATATATATACATATATATATACATATATATACCAATATATATATATATATTGGTAAAAAAATCTTATTCTTAACTGTGCTCACCACTTTCTACTTAACCTGTGTTTTGTAAATATGTTGGCTTATGTGTGCTGTCTGTATAAAATATTTCCAAGTAGATTCTTCACGATGGTTTGTTTTCTACTTGATCATGTCTTGTACAGTTCCATGTGGTCTACATGTATATCTTGCCCATTGCTGTACATTGCCAATCTGTCACTACTCACTCACCCCCGCTGCATGACTTATTAAAATATGAGCCGCTGATTAAAACGTAAAATTTGCGTGAAATGTGAACCAGTTTATCAAAATACAATATGGTAGTGATTGTTATAACTATTTTAAATACATATCGGGTATATAAATGTATCCTAGTCAAATGATTGTAAGGATAGATACATAATCATTTAAACTAAAGAGTGTAAAAATTTAATTTCGATAACTCTACAAGAGCATATATATATATATATATATATATATATAATTGAGTGCTCTTGTAGAGTTATCGATATATGTATATTGACTCTTTGTATTTTGGGACATTATTTTTAAAGAATTCATAACTACGTGAAATGTTTAGTATGATGTTATCAAGCCTATTTAATTTCCATTTATTTCAAATTTATTCATTTTATTTTTTAAATGTATTCCTGTTATTTATTACATGCTAAATCATTTAATTATATCTCAATATGTATTATGTTGAAAAGAAGTGAGTTTACAACTTTTAGTCTTTTAAACAGAAAGAAATATTATTTACTAAGTATGTGTACTACAATTTAAAGTGGCATACAGCTCTGAAAATATATATTTAAATCCGCATTAATTATATTTTAATAACAATTTTGGTCATGAGTAAACATAAACACCAAAAATTAATATGATTTAATTACAACATTAGAATTTTAACTCTGATAATCCTAGATCCTAAATATGTGCCCTATGCTTGGTAAAAAAATAATTAATTGATTTAAAAGTTTATGTTTGTCAAACAAATATGTTTTGCATAGCTATTAATATACCCGCTGTGTTATAGTTTTTAATATATCAAAGAAAACCACACAAAGATGCAAGATATGTTTCGAGCTGTATCACCTACCTAAGCAATGGGTTACCCGTGGGGTGAGACGGGCTCTTAGTATTCTAATAAAGCTTAACGCTTTGCATTAAAGTAAAGCCCTGTAGAAGATTGTCAAATGCTTTTACGACCCCAGCTAGATGTAGGCTTTGTACCAGAATGTTCTCCAATGAGCTTTGCAGCTGCTACGCCAGGTAATATAGTCCACACTTCAATCACTTGTAGCACATTTACTTCACTTCCCTTCTCAGCCGACTATCTTTAAAAAAAAATTCATTCAGGCTTCGTCATTTGTTAATCATATTTTTCGGACATAATTTTCCACAAAGAAACCGCTTCATTAGGCTAGCAAGTCCCATTCCTTATAATTTGTTTAGCGACGCCATTTTTTTTTTTTTGTTGGTAGTGGCTCGTGGGCTGTTGCCATGGCTTTCTCCGCTTGATGGGAACGTACCTAGGAAATTGTTCCCTCCCTCTGACTACCCAACCTACCAACCACACGCACACAATAATGTAGTGCTGTCAACACACCAATATACTAGGTTTCCGGTGACGTAAAGATCGGGGATAGAATTCCCTGTTGGGAGGTTTTTTCTCTCTTATAAATGCTTTACCAGCCTCCCTATATGCAATTACGGGTACATTTAGTCTAAGTCATATCTTTCCTATCACTGCTTTTTTAGTGTAAATATGTGGAGAGCCTGAACGGGTTTTAATATGTGATGAACCAGGAAAAAAAATTGTGAGGGACAAATATGTGCTCATTGTCTTCAAATGGCAAGCTAAATTAGAGGGAACAATATGTACTCGACTTACATGGATTCAAATTACGTGTATTCATAAATACGCGGTTGCGGTACTTCGACTTACGACTACTAAGTCCATCTATCAAGCATAGCTTTAAACATAATCGAGGTCATTCCTGGTAAACTGAGCCATAGCTGATAAAGTCAGCACCATTCTTCTTACGCGGTTTTTAAACGTGTGCAGAAATTTGAGGTTGAGTTAACCGCGTAAGTCGAGGACTTAATGTACAGTCCCATTAAAAAAAAGGACCAACGAGCTTGTCTGTGTAAAAATGTGATCACCAGAGTCTGTATTTTGATGACGTAATTTTTTTTAAATATTTTAACATCACAGACAATGCTCATTTGTACATAAATTATGTTCATGATTTGTTTAAATTTGTGGGGTTTTTTTTGGGTAAATTTGAAGTTTTTTCAGGATTTTTAAGCGATACCATTGTAGATTTGAAGTATTTTTTTTTAATTTCTAGATAGTTTTTTGAAAATTTGAATTGATTTTAAAGAATTTTTAAGGAATTTTCTTGTAAATTAGAAGTCATTTTATTTAGAATTTTAAGGTCACTTTTTGGATAAATTGTATTTAATAAAAGTCTGGGCCCTGTTGATCGAGTTCAATCAGAAGCATAATAAATATGGTCCTCGGTTCTAAAACCAGGCCAGTCCAAATCAGCGGCTTTCCGACGACCTCTGTTGCTTTGTAGCCAAATGTGTCTCTGTCTGTTTGTGCGCATGCCCATGTTCTTGTCTTGTCTTGTGTCCGCTTGTAGTAGCTGTTGGCTTCTCTCTCTCTGTTTGTGCGTCCAGGTGGTTTAGCTCTCCCTCGCTCCCCGGAGGCCCGACGTCACTCAGACGTGTCGGCCCGCGAGCTAGCCAGGGTACAGTGTGGCTATTTGTTGACGGCAGGTGGGGGGGGAGGAGGTGGAGGCGGCGGGGGCGGGTTGGGGGCCGGACTGGCACCGCCGAGGTCACCTGAGCTGCGCCGCCACTCGGACGTGTCGCCCGCCTCTCTCAAAGAGTTGGAGAAGGTGGCGGGTGAGAGGCGGGAAGAGTTGCGATGGGAGAGGGAGATGGAGTGGCGCCAGCACAAGAGGGGCAGCTCTCCCGGAGGCAGAGGGGACCAGCATCTAAAGACAGGTACGACTAACTTCCACCCCGTTTCCCCCCCGTTGTGTTCTTACGTCGAGGCGCTTGAGAACTCCTCTAAAGCTCTTGTATCAGCTTGATAAAACTCCCGATCAGGGATTCGAGCGCTGATATAATCAAGACACTTTTAAAGAACACCAATGGTCACACGGCCTAAGGTACCAGTCTCACAATAGATTAAATTGCCAATCTGACCGAGTAAAATGTCAAGTTATAAAAGAGCTAGGTAACATTTACATATTGATGAAATCACAAAATAGTTGAGTAGACCTAACTAAATAATTATATTGTTAAATAATTTCAATATATAATTATGATGTAATCATATAATTATATACATGTATAATGTAAGCACCTATATAGTAAATTATAAGATAGGAAAGTAACAGATTCACGGTTAGTCGAAGTGTCTATTGAGAGCCTTGTCACGCTGACGTAAACTTCATTTACTCCGAAAAAAGGCAGCATACCTCGCATGTCTCCACTACGGTGTAACTTATAATATAGGCCCATAGTGTATTCAGTCAAGGTGAGACCCACTACCTCTCAGAATGTATGAGTCTATCGAATCATTTGCCCCGAGTGACACGAACTATAGGCCCGTGTTTTTGTTCTGCTCCAGATGAAATGCCCCGACCCCGGAGCGGCTCGGTCTGTCCGATAGAACAGCCCCCGGAAGACCCGGAGGAGGAAGAGGAGTGGAGGCGACGCCGGGGGAGGACCCGCAGGAAGTCGCGTGTTCAGAAACAACACAGCTACGATGATGACCTCAAGAACGATGGCAGCGCACCTTCTTCGGGAGGAGACGTTGGTTTAGGTGAGACTTAAAAAAAAAATTGATGCTTCGGAATAAAGATATTATCGCGTGTTTTTTTTTTTTAGTTTATTATTTTGTGGGTTGAGCGATAAATAAATATTTAAATTTTATGAGATTAAAATACACAAACCCACTTCAGTTATCGAAAGGTTAGACTGGGACTGCCGATGACAAGGAGATCAGGGTTTGATTCTCGATCGAGTGTATTGAGGGTGTTTTCTTTCCTTACACAGTTTTATACTCTCCCTCCAAGAAAATGTGGGAACACGTTCTCTAAATCCAACCAACCTCATCCCTAACACGTCAGCATAATTAGTATGTATTCGTATGATCCGAACGGGCAGTAAGACGGGATGTTAAAAAAACATCCACAGGAGAAGTAAAACATTGTTTTGTTGGCAGGCTTGCCCGTGCAACTGCCACGCCGCGCCTCCGCCTACGACGTGTATGCAACGCGGGATGGGGGTGGTGGAGGCGGTGGGGGCGGTCTCAACGCAATGGCTATGGCGGCGGCCGTGGCCTCGGTGAGGAGCCAGCAACAGCAGGAGGCCAGTCCGGAGCCCAATCCGGGGCGCAGACCATCTTTCCGGGCGGGGAAGCCCCCAGGGCTGTATGACTTCGACAATAACAACCAGGATGACCCGAAAGGTGAACATAATGTCATCTGTAGAAAAAACAAGGAGCGATTCATTAGTGTGGGAACCAAGGGCGTAGAAAGAGTAGTTCAGTGGTGTCCAAACCCCCCCTGAAATTTGATTGAAACCATAGTACTTACTAGAGAAATGTTTCTTATTAAATAAAACCTCTTCACTTATGTCGGGATCACGATAAACTTCGCATTCCCGTAACGTTCACTTAGAGTTCAAGTAACGTAAAGAAACTAGTGTGTGATTAAGATTCACACAATTTAACGTAACAACTCGAGCAAACACAGACAAAGAGTTTGGACTATTTGAAAACAAATTGATCACTAAAATGAAACCCAAGCATTTGGTGTTGATTAGGTTATAAGTACTTGCAATTGAAGCTTTGCTGGGTATACAAAATTAAGTGTAACAAGAAGCTAAAACTTTTTAGAGTTTGCGAGACGCGAACAAGCGAACTAGTGCAAATAAGTCGTCTGCACACCATTTTCAAACCAATAAAGCACTAAATAGCCATGATTGGTTAGCTAGAACACGTAACGTGGAAGCTCTCTCCTGAACAACTCTTAATTAAGTGAACCTTTATTTATCTGTATTGAAATGATTTCCATTTAAAAATGCGAGAAGAACCTTTACGTTACGTAGACGTTATATCTATCGTTGATCCCGGCACTAACCAGCATTTCTTCCATTGGGGATTTTCCCCCCGATAGTCCATTGTCTTGGCTTGTCTAGTGTTGATGTGATTTTATATATTTCCTTGAAGCATATCAATATATTGTTTTTACTGTAGGTTTGCAGTCACCATTGTCACCTGAGGGTGCTCCTGTGTTGATGGTGGATGAAGACAGACGAACTAGACGCAGAGGCTCACAACTGTGAGTGCATTTCTCAACCACGGCCCAATTTTCATAGAAAGAACTTTATATGATGGATAGAAAAGTTACTAAATCTACTTTTACGTACTCATACTGCTGATCATGTGATTTGTAGCTGCCATTTTTGATATATAATATCAATAACTATAAATAACAATAATAATATTTTTTTTTTAAATGTTATCAATGTCGACCGCAAAAAATGTACTTGCATTTTCTAAAAGCTTAATCCTTCCAAAATCCTAATATAATTTGAAACAGTTATGGCCCATCCAGCGAAGATAGGACACCCATATTTAAGTTAAGAGTGTAGGGAACATTAGCTAGGGGCGATATTTTTCGCAGTTTTTATATTAAAGCTTTTTTTAAATAAATCAAATGACTATCCAGTAGAAACATAAAGTTTAATTTTCTTTCCATGGCAATATCAACAGTTCTTGGATAACTGTCAAGGGTGTTCTATAACTTAATGACAACTTTTTCTCTTCATTTAAAAAGTTTCTGATCCAATCCCGTTATGCTTATGACAGATATTCAAGAACTGTTGATATCACCATGTGTCTAAAATTAGGAAGGTTAAATATAGAGGAAGTGCACCCGTATTTGCATGGAGGGAGAGTGGAAAACCATTTAGTAAAATACTCCCTCACTGCACCCGACAGAGATCAATCCCCATCGTCAGCAATATAGTCAAATACGAGAGTAGCACTTTAGACCACGCTGACCCTGAAGCGGGTTTAGAATTATTCATGGTCTCAACACAAGAATGCCATCCTAAGTTATAGTATGATTTTGGTAGAAATAATACTAGACGTTAGTTACTAAAGCTACTAAAACTATTTAAATATATTCACGCATCAAGTCATGTTGTTTGCAGCTGTCACTTTTGATAGATATTATCATTATCTATAGACTGATAAAAATAATAAAGTGAAATATTATTAATGTTGGCCGCAAAGAAATATGTTTGAATTTTCTCTACTTTTCTTCCAACTAAAATTAAGGTATAGCCAATCATCCTCTGGCTTCCAATAATGTCTAACTACATTTATTCCTCTCTGTAACTGTGAATTCTCAATTAATCAAACTTTTATCAGAAATATTCGTTTACAAGTATCGAATGAAATACCGACTTACTCTATGACGTTAGGAACTCGAAAAGTTCACTGCCGCATCTACAAAAGTACGCCACCTATCCCTATCTTGATCTAGTTCTATCCAGTCTCCTTCATTACACGCTATCCCTATCTTGAGATAGTTCTATCCAGTTCCCTTTATTACACGCTATCCATATCTTGAGCTAGTTCTATCCAGTCCACCTCATCACACGCTATCTATTTTAGGTCCAATCTATTGTTATTCTTCCATCTGCGCCTAGGTCTTTCCAAATGTCCTTCCCATTGTGTTTGTCAGTCAATACCCTGAACAAGGTTCTAGATTCTCCCATTTACACTACCGACTACAAGTAATATAATATATACAATAGTAACGCGACTTACTACATATTCAGGTTGTACGCATTACAAGTAATATTACTTAGAAACACTGATTATAAGCATTAATAACAATTACTCAGAGAAGTACTGATTACAATTGACTATTTTAATAATTACAAGTAAGTATTGAATGCATTGATACAAGTACTTATTACAAGCATAGATTACAAGTATTGATAACAAGCTTTCATTAGGATAATAAACTACTAGTAGTGATTACATATGCTAATTACAAGCATAGAATACAAATTAGTATTGACTACAATTATTAATTAAAAGCACGGACTACAAGTAAAAAACTCTGGGCCGTGCCGTGCTATGATACAGAGAGGCGGCCGCATCAGGCGGCACCGTAAGGGGGTGGCATAAGGAGCGAAATCAAAATACAATTTGAACCATTCAATAATTAAAAATCTTTACGCAATGCTTTTCTATATTGGTCTATGTTATTCAGATATTGATGTATACGATTTACGATTTATCACACGCCTCTGCCTAAACGCTTCCGGTAGCCCTTGATTTCGGTTTCTGGTGCAAGTTCATCGTTGGCGAGCGCTCGCCGAAAGACTTTTGATCTGACAGCGCGAAACTATTATTTTTGTTTGTAATATACCGCGCGGCCGCTCCTAAAAGCTGAGGTGGCAATTATCACAACAGACAATTGCACGTGCTACGTGTTGATGGTTCTGCTTTGAGCTTACAATTATTGACAATATTTGATTTTAATGTTAGTTTGTCTCGAAAAGTGACAAGTGGATGTGCTGTGTTTAAATCAGTTAATCAGATATGTAATATATCTGTAGCAGTATAATATTTTTGCATTTATACTAATTCAGTTTTTGTGTTTAAAAAGTAGATCAGGTAAGAGAATTATTGTTTTTTACAGCAATTGTAGTTTAGCAATTGTAGTTACTTATTATCATTGAAAATGATTATGTTATGACAATAGGGACTCGAATTAAAAAGTAGCATTTGCATTGACTGGGTATATCTCAGGTGCGGAACGTGCTGTGTGTGATAAAGAGTTATTTAGGTAATATTAGGATACTTTTGCGTTCTGTGTGTGATAGAGAGAGAGTTGCTTAGGAAATATTTGCATTTACCTACTTTTGCGTTCGTTATTTATTGCTCTATTTTTACCAAATTCATATAGGTTGAAGTGGAGACAATACAATTAACAAGTTAAAGAAAGGCATATGTCAAAACGGCTGCTAGCTGTCAATTTGACAGATATTCGTTATCTATTTATTATGTTTCATTACCTACAAATTTTACTATCTTTGCAACTCATTTCTATCGTTATTTTATCTACCCTATTTTAACAGCATGATAAACATCATCATATAAAACACTACTTAAGAAGTTTAATAAGCCAAACAAAACTTTGAAAACTGTCATTAATTTCTATTGTATCCACATTAGCTGCCACTCTAGACTACACATCCCTAATTAACGAATTTGCTAAAGTTAAAGTTAGAAGGGTAAAACTGTAGTAGATTGTTGTAGCTGATAGTTGATATCATTATTTTAAAGTAGTTTATATTTTCAAAATAAAAATAGTATTCGTACATTTTATGCATTTTTTTAATAACAATCAAAGGATATTTTAAAGAAAAAAACATTTAAGGGGCGGCATTTCGAAGACTTGCATCATAGTGAGAAAATCTACCGCACGGCCCTTCAAGTACTTATTACAAGCATAGAATACACGTATTGACAAGTATTAATTACAAGCAAGGACTACATGCATTGATTACGAGTATTGACTACATGTATTGACTACAAGTATTGACTTCAATTAATGACTACAAGTATTCACTCCGACTAGTTCCAGATACAAACACTGACGGAATGACTAGACATGTTCTACAGAAGGTGCTAGATCGTACTAAAGTTATGTTATATTTTCAGACCAGCTCTGCCTCACCCCCCTCCAGTAATATCTGCAGTGGCACCGGTCACCCGGCCACCCCTCCACGACGGAGGAGACTCTGTGAGGCGCCAAGCATCTGTGGCAGACGGCGAAGCCATCAAGATCGTCATACACGACGTGGACTCGGAGGCTAACCTGGGTCAGTTCACGTCAATTGGAATTTGTCTGACAGAAAAAATGCCATGCCCTTTTTTTTTTTTTTGTCATCTCGTCTTTCTACCTGTTTGTAAACATAGTTGATAATCACTATCCACCCTAATCGGGTAGGGATGAGGAAGGTAGAATTTAAAGGCGAGTATGTGATTAGTTCATGAATGTTACAGGTGCAAGACCCGGTTCAAAAAGGCGTGTCGTTTTACGCAGAGATCCCGGGGACAAAGGACACCGCAGTAAGTTTCTTTACACAATGTTACATAACACTTAGCAACCAGACACGGGCGTTAGGACGATTATTTATATTTGTAACCTTCCCAGGATTGTTTACTGAGGAATCAACTCTTAGGCCCGCCGCACATTGGACGCAGGGCAGGCACAGCAAAGGTAGAGGGCAGGAAGAGGTTTTTGCAAGTCACTGCAGATTTGAAGCGAATCAGGGAGCTTTCACCCAGTGGTACAAGACGTGATATGGCGTGTGAATTAGAGGAACTTCTGATAGATTTGTATTCCAAGTCGGGCTCTAAATTAAATAATTTAATTTTACTCTACTCGCTTAGTAAAAAAAGACGAAAATTGTAATTTACTTTATGCGCAGTGTTTAGTAACATCTAATTCTTCTAATGGGTTGTACCAACTACTGTAGATTAATTTCACTAAGTACAAAAATCTAGAATAATACAACTACCGTTCGAGTAATTCAGTTCAATAGCAATCTTTTCCCATAGCTCATCTTTCAGCTTCGTCCTCATGTAGTCTGGATTGCTTGTTTCATATAATATTGGATGGTCTTGAACTAATTGAATAAGATATTCTGTCACAATACACAAAAACTACGTGACAGAGGTGCAGAGGACACAGGAAAACTGTACGTCAACTACAACCAGAAAGAGGCGTGAAATTGTTATCCCTACACTGCACCTGCACTCTGTCCAATGTGCGGTAACCCATAAGAACACGTGTATTACAGATTTTCCTCTTCCTCGCCTGCCCTTCTACTGTGCCTGCCCTGCGTCCAATGTGCGGTGGGCTTTAAACTCGTTATGTAATGAAAATATTGTCCAAGTAAAGCCTCCACCGTCGGCAACATAAGCAATCAGTACTAAAACAATAACGATGATTTCTCACAACCGACCCAACATAACTTATTTATTCCTAATTGCCAAGTAAGCTCGTTTCACGCATGGGCCTAGTAATAATTTTATAACCCCCCAAAAAAATGTAACTACTGTTATCTTCCTTCTAAACACAGTATTACCCCCCTCTCTTGGTTTTACCCCTTCTTTTCATAGCACTGCGGAAATTGACGTCGAAACCACGATTTCTTGGGGAAAAAGTTCTGTACTTGAATTATATAAATATGATCATGTGGACTGAAAAAACACACACAGAGGCAATATTTTTTATTGATCTCATGTTATCATAAAATAATATAATAATATTAATGACAGAGGTGGTCAAATTAATAAATATTTCATTAATATCTTGGTAGCTACGCCAGGCCTAGCAAGCCGGTATTGGGAAATATATAGCTTGAATAAAAAACTGACCCAGATCATAGGCTAAAAATAGTAATGAATATAATGTAAATTAATATGTTGGTGGGTGGTAATTTTGATGTTTGGAACGGTCTAAACAGTAGCCTAGTTAAGTTATAGGTATAATTATTATAATATAATAATTGTAATTTAATTAGGCTACTGTTCGGACCGTTCTTGGACTATTCAAATGGGTTCTGAAACAAAACTATTTTTAAACATTATTATAACGTAGGGACTACTTATAATATATATATATATATATATATGATGATGATGATGGTCTATCACTCGCTGACGAGTATGATTGTCTTCCACGGATATCATTAGTTGAGATTGTGGGTTCTTAGGTGACTGTAAAGACCAATCCTGAAGTTACAGACTTTCCCACAGTATTGGCATACGTTGTCTCCGTTAACCGCTGGCTGTTGAGGATTGACTCTCCTATTATGTATTCGCTCTTTCCGGGAATTACGCTTGTCAGATTCGTGTCTTCGTCGTTGTAGTTCAAAGTGTTGCCTTCGTGGACAAGCCGACGCCATGCCGGGTGATTGGCCGCTGTGACCTCCCAGTTGTCAATGTCGATTAAGCACTTCTTCATGTTGGATTTAAGAGCGTCCTTTTACCGTTCGTACTGTCCCCCCAGGTTTCGTTGTCCATCCTTCAACTGTGAATACATAATCTGTTTTGGGAGTCGAGTTTAGGGCATTCGAACAACTTGACCTGTCCATCAAATTTGATGCTTGATGATCAATGCCTCTTCTAAGACACTGATGTTAGTACGTCGGTCTTGCCAGTCTACTATGAGGATTATCCTAAGACCACGCTGATGATACCTCTCCAGGCATTTTAGGTGCCTTCTGTAGGTGGTCTAAGCTTCACATCCATAAATAAGAGTTGGTATTATAATAGTTTGGTACACTTATAGTTTGGTCTGAGTTCTGATATTATAGCTGTCAAAGACTCTTTCTCGCAATCGTCCCAAAGCTACGCTGGTGATGGCAGGAGAGGCAACGTTGGAATTGAGTGCAGGTTGATACAGAATCTGAGACTTTACGTATTAATACTCAGACCAATTAACGTATATGCCTCATTAAATGTAGTCAAAATAGCCTGGAGGTCCTCTTCTGAGTTGGCCAAAAAAACGTTGTGATTCGCGTACTGGAGTTCGAGAACTGACGTTGTAGATATCTTGGTCTTCGCTCGTAGTCTACTACACTAGCCCCATGGCTTCTTTGGTGCTGACTGACAGCTCTGTAAAGTTACGAGACCAAATTATGTATCCCTACGCCGAACCATATGATCTGCAAAAAAAAGTGTTTAGCAGCTGTCACTTCTGACAGTCAAAATTTAGGTATATACCTAAATGTTGACTGTCAGAAGTCAGCTGTGAGCTGTCAGTCAGCACTAAAGAAGCCATGGGACTACTGTATATATACAAAGTAGGTAAATATAAAAATAAGCTTGTCTTTTTTAAATACAAAATATAATTATTTAAGCCTTTTAAGTTGCTGCTACGTTTTTATAAACATAATAAAATATTGCAGGCTTATAAAATATTATATAATGATACCGTAAGATAATTTTAAATAATTTAATATAATATTACAATACTTAATGCTAAATTTACTTACTACTATGAATAGTAAATTAGTAATATTAACAAAAAAAAGATCGGAAATTCATAACATGAATAAAAAAACCAAAATATTAAAACTACTTGGTCAGACTCAAGAAATTAGCTACGCACTCAAAATTAAAGACAATTAAATATTTACTATGTAAGACAATACCGTTGAAGTGTAATAGACCCACTTTTGGTGATTAAATAGAGAAGTCATCTGATTAACCGGTGGGATTGGTCGAATGTAATCGAGACGAGTGTGCAGAGACTCCTCCGTAGGGATTCATTAGTAGAAGTTCAATGTTTCGTGTTAGAACTTAGTGGTGGAGGCCAGGTCTAACGAATTAACTTAATATCACGACCAGTTTATAGTTCACGGACTTTCGTAGAAACCGAGTAATGAAACCACCATGCAGAAGGGTGAGAGGGAATTAGCTTATCAGCCCAGGTAACAGTCAAGGATACACCAGATCGTCCAACTTACGGAAGCTTCGCTGCGCTCCTTGAACCAGATTGAGTCCATTGACACTGGGGTTCGCTAGTGTCAACGCTGAGTGATAAAAAAACTTCCAGATGTGCAGTTGTTAAACGACTCACTTTTAAAATGTTCGTCAAATGAGACCATGGTAATTGTAACGAAGTCTGCGTAAGCTCTTTTTGAGGTAGGATTATGTGAAGAGGGGGTTCGGCTGCTACCTGAACCTATCTTTGTGGAAGCCAGCCGATTGACTCGAGAAGAATATTTGTGTCTTCTCTCTAGTGAAACCATGTTTAAAATTATCTCTTTTTTAATTTCCCCTTGTGAGTGCCTAGCGATACTTTAGTTGAAGGATTCAAGCTCCCCCACAGAGTGCAGCTATTTTAACCTGGAGGCTTTTGGTCTGGCGTATCCTTTTCTGTGGTCCAGTTCCTATTTACACTAACAATGATTGCTGACACAACGTTCTCACTTCAAACTCACCTCTTGTTATCAACATGACTACTCGCCACATTAGTCTATTAAGTTCTCAAATACTCTTTCTAGTTATTTCTATAATAGAACACAATCAAAACCAGTTAATCTATATTATCTTATCAACCCTTCAACTTCCGCCTCTTCCAATCCATTCTGACAAGAAGCGCCTTAGGATGGAAGGAACATAGCTCTCTCTCACTCTCTCTCTCTCTAAATTATAATTTTTGGAGTGTAATGGTTCGATTAAAATGTTCTGTAATTTTTTTTTATTCTGAAAGATAACAAGATTACCTTGTTATTATGTGGACTGTAATTTATACAAGTGGTGTTAAACCTAGGGTACACGCAAATTTATTTTATTTTTGATGCGTATATTTATATGTATATTTGTTTATAGCTCAGAAACTATTGGTTTTATAAAATATATTTATACTAGAAGACTTTAATTTTGAATAATACTACAACTTTACATTGAAAAGTTATCTAGTATCTCAAATAATGGCGGTGATATAATCAAAATTGGAAATTTATGCTCATTGAAAGTACCCTTAAATTCGTTTTCATGGGAAAATGAGAGTTGTAATTTTGTTTGTAATGTTAAACAATACCTGTATTTAAAATTTAATCGAAATTGTTAGAGCGATTTTGGAGAAAATAGATTTTTCTCTTTTTGTCTTTTCAGTAAATTTTAGGGCTGATATATAATTCCAAAAATCCCTCGATGGAAACCTATTAAAAACCTAGATACTAAACTTCAGCCCGGCCAGTAAAATATTTTCGGCTCTAAGCCAAGCCACAGACACACACACAGACAAACAGAACCGCAAAAAAAAACACTTTTTCGTTTTTTTTATTTTGACTATCACAATACTTCTCTCTCCAAGGGGTTGAGAGAAAGTAAAAAGTGTTTGTATAAAGGTTTTTCGAACATCTTACTCATGGGACCTACACCCCTATTCACCCCACCCTCCAATTCTAGCCCACCCATCACTAACGCATCAATATTCGATACACGAGTTGTGACGTCAGAAGCGTATTGGAGAATTCTCCGTCGAATGAAATGGATCTCTATCAGAGCCACGCTATTGTTGTTCGCCTCTTATCTGGCCAAGGTAGGAGGCTATTGTGCCCTCATCTTGATTAAATGGAGAGGGGGTTGGGAGGTCCCTGTTCATTTCAACGAGCCCATCTTAGCTTCCTCAACACAGTATTTCCCTCCTCTCCAGGTTTTACTACTTCTTTTCATAGCGCTGCAGAAATTGACGTCGAAACCGCAATTTCTTGGGGGAAAACGTTCTGTACTTGAATTATATAAATATGATTATATGGACTGGAAAAAACACACACAATGGCAATATTTCTTATTGATCTCGTGTTATCATAAAATAATCTAACCATATTAATGACAGAGGTGGTCAAACTAATAAATACTTAATTAATATCTTGGTGGATAGTTATTATAGTTATTATATTATAGTAAATTGTAATTTAACTAGGCTACTGTTTGAACCTTTCTTGGATTATTCAAATGGGTTCTGAAACAAAACTATTTTATAATTTATAATAACTAGAAGTTACTCATTGAATATAATATATACTGTATATTATAATATATAAGGGCGTAGAAATAAATTGGGGACCCCAGGATTTTTGGACCCACCTTAAAGGGAGGTCCACATATACGTATAAAAACTTTTATAGGCTAAAGGTAGCTCCAAAGTAACATTTTCTAGCGGACGCCCTCCTAATACTTTTAAAAAGTAATCGAAAATTCATAACATAAATAAAAGCCTGAAACATTAAAACTAATTGGTCACACTTAAGAAACTTTTATATACATTCAAAATTAAATACAATTTAAAATTAACTACGTTAAGACAATTATTTGCTGACGTGGGTGGAAATGCGGACTAAAAGCTAAGCTCAAATTGTCCTGTTTTTAGGTAATAAGAAGGTCAGGCTTCAAATCCTAGCTGATTGAACGGAAGGTGTTTTTATTTATTTTTTAATTGGTTCACCCCTCTGTTTCTCTCCACGAAAATTCGAGGACAAACTATACCTTTCGTTTCACCCTGAAAGTAGGCAAATTTACTTTGAATGGTTCCACTATGACAAAGCTGACAAGATAGGACCATAGTGTAGTCCGTAAAGGTAAGACCACGGAGTGTACAATCCAATTGACATAACCTTATCTGACAGATAGAAAAGCCACCGGTAGACATACTCTTACGTATTCATACAGCAAGTCACGTGATTTTAAGCTGTAACTTTTGATAGATAATATAATTATATTGAATAATAAATATTGCCTGCAAAAAAAATGGGTTGGTGTTTACTGAAAGGTCCTTGTTATTAAAATCGGTCGATACCTCACTATCCTGTGAGAGTGAATACATGGATAGTTTGTGACGTAGAGCTCGTGACGTGGTTCTCTCAGCCTTGCATTACTGTACTATGTTTAATGGTAATGGCCAGGTAATTCATATGTTTCAGCCCGAGGTTTCGGGATGAGAGTTGTGGGCGGCAAGACGGGTAACGATGGTCGACTGTTTGCTTACATCGTGTGGACCGTGCCCGGTGGTCCGGCCGAGAAGGGAGGCTTGCAACAAGGAGACAAGGTATACTACACTGGACTCGTCATGACTGGAGGGTTGATATAGAGTGAACTGTTTCTAGAAACTACTTGTGTAGAGCACTTTCTAGAGGAGGGGAGGGGTTTGACAAAGAGTGAACTGTTTTTAGGAACTACTCGTGGAGGAAATACTTTCTAGAGGAGGAAGGGGTGTTTAATAAAGAGTGAACTATTTTTAGGAACTACTAGTGGAGGAAATACTTTCTGGAGGACAAGGGGTTTTTGATAAAGAGTGAACTATTTTTAAAAACTAATTGTGGAGGAAGCACTTTTCTAGATGAGGGGAGGGGTTTGATAAAGAGTGAATTGTTTTAGGAACTATTTGTGTAGGAAATACTTTCAGGGGAGGAGAGTGTAAGAGTTTGAAAAGAGTGAACTGTTTTAAGGAACTAATTGTGGAGAAAATATTTTTTAGAGAGGAGGGAGTGGTTGATGAAGAGCTAACGGTTTTTAGGAACTTCTTGTGGAAGCAATACTTTCGAAAAGGGGTGAAGGGGGGAGAGTTTTAAAAGAGTGAACTGTTTTAAGGAACTAATTGTGGAGGAAATACTTTCTAGAAGAGGAGGGAGTGTTTGATGAAGAGCTAACTGTTTTTAGGAACTTCTTGTGGAAGAAATATTTTCGAAAGGGGAAGGGGTGAGAGTTTGAAAAGAGTGAACTGTTTTAGAGACACTCTTAGTATCATGAAAAGAAACAGTGAATTATTGTATTCCTAAAATTGAAAATACGTTCTTGTAGTAGTGAATAAATAACCAAGAAAACTTTTTTTATATGGCATATGACATCTAGATTATTCATTTGGTACTATATAGTATTAGTTTTTTATTTAAAGTAATAATAGTTTCGTTTTGTTCCCCATTCTCCCACCCAATAATCAGCAACGCCTATGTGCCGAGGGGGGGGGGACAGGGGTACGACACAGGGGGCTGACTCACCCCATAAACTTTACTCAAATATTACACACTTATGATAGTGCCTAAATATTATTAAATCATTAGATAATTATCTGCGTTCCTCAGCCTCTAAAAACATAATTAAATATAATGTGTACGTTTCGTGGAACATGTTCTACTAGCAAGCTAAAACTCTCTAACATAATTTTGCAGGTGCTGGAGTGGGATGGAATGCCTCTAGTGGACCGCAGTTTTGAGGAGGTCTGCGCGGTAATGGACCGAGCTGGTGAAGTGGCGGAATTGCTCGTGGAGCATGCTACTGACTTGTAAGTACCTTCTTTCACCCTTCTCTTCCCCCTTTACCCATCTTCAAACAAACTAACCAACCGACACACGTATCTTATTGGCGGTGAAGTAATGACGGGCTTACAAGGTGCAAGTAAGGAGGTGTCAGGGCCGGTGCAAGGGTTTAATGCGCCCTAAGGTGAGACTTAAAATGTGCACCCCATCTGTTTTATGTGTATTACAAATCCCCCCCTCCCGCCCTGCATGAAGCAAATTAAGAATAATATGATGCTTAAAATAATGCCAGGCAGTAACAAAAAATATTTCAAAAAAATTATGACCCACACACCATCCTCCTCTTAATAAATGGGTGAGGTGACCTGGCGGTCTAGGGGTAAGGTATCAGACTTCTGTGTTGATGGTCCGGGGTTCAATCCTCGGTCCCGGCACAGATTTATCTGATTGCCAAACCCTTGCTTCACCTCTGACAAGATGTATATTAATCACAACTTGTGAATGTGAGGAATGCTAGGCCTCCACCGTGGTTCGGATCCCACGTTAAACTGTAGGTTCTCTATTTCATCTTACAATCATCCTATCATTGCACATTAGCGTAAGTGCGTATAACCCGAACGGGTAGTAAGACGTGGTGCTAATAATAATAATAATAATAAATAATAATAATAATAATAATAATAATAATAATAAATGGGTGCAAAAATATTTTCTCTTCTTCCCTTTCTTTTCTCCTAACATTTTTGGAAGATTTTAGCTATGATACCAGTAAGTATACAATGTTATTTGGGAGGTTAAACACTCTCTGAATATCCAATTATTTTTTTTTTTAATCGTTAGATATAGTTTTGAAAAATTTGAAATTCAAAAAAAATTCTCATCTGTACTCTACCCTTAATTTAAGGGCTAGGATCAAAATTTAAAAAACATCCTGAGGCACCGCCATTTAATATATAAATAATAAGTTTGAACCAAATCCAGACAGACAGACAGACGGAATTGTAAAATCAACTTTTTTTTTATTCGTGGGGGACATAATATGTAAAGATTCATCATAATATCGAGGTCAAAACATTCACGATAACAATGCTTTCTCTTAAGATGAGAAAGTAAATAAAGAACACAAAAGTATCACATAAAACATAAATAAGCACTCGCTGTGGTCAAATGAAAATTGACTACCACTTGGTTGAATGGGGCAAGTAAACGGACTGGTGAAATGTTTTCAAGGCAGAGGAAGTCAATTTGAGTTCGAAAATAGACCATCTCTCTATTTACTTTCCTTTATTAAGTTTGTTTTGCTACCCACCTTATTAAGCAAGTAGTCGACATACGTCTTATGTCTGGTTGGTTTGACTTTTATTTTATTTATTTAAATGTTTTTATTACGCTGGCGAAGTTAAGTTGATACACCTTGTCTTACTTACATTTAACCAGGATACAAAAATTTTATAATTAAGAAATATTTTAAATTTAAAAGATATAGCTAAATAAAATATATCTTAAAAACAAAACAATTAGAAAATACATTTTAAACCAACCACATTCACAAACATTATTACGTGATAAATTATTACAAATTTTTCTCTAGCCTCTTTACTTTGCTCGTGTAAGCACGCCTTAATATTTTGGAATATTTGTTTTGAAATACATCAGTGCTTCATATTTTCCTACACAATAAAACTTTGTACAAATCCAATTTCCATGAGCCTTATCTGTCATCTAGAAAATATACTAGATCTACTTTCACTTATTCATACGTCAAGTCATGTGATCTGCAGCTGTCACTTTTGATAGACATTAACAACACCTTAAACATAAAAATATTAATGTGAGATGTTATCGATGTTGGCTACAAAACAAAAAAATTATATTTTCTGAAAGTTTCTTCTTATATAACTCCTACTCTAAACCTCGGTGACCACATGGGCTAAGGCGTTACTCTCGTGTTAAACTATACTGTTGATGAAAGGGAGACCGGAGTTCAAATCCCAGCCGGGTGTTTTGTGGGTGATTTTTCTAAATTGGTTTTCAACTCTCCCTCCACGCAAGTGCGGGTACACTTCCTCGTCCATAGCTTACTAGCGTAATTATTACATAAGCGTATAGCCTAAAACACAAAGAGTAAGACGCGTTGCTCAAAAACAGAAGCATTGTAATGTCCCCTCTCCCCCCATTTTTCTTCTGTTTCAGACGAATGTGTGACTTACTAGACGACCCGAGTGCCTTGGGTTCTGGACCCAGGAAGAGCGGAGACTCGCTAGGAGCCCAGAGCGGTGAGAACAACTTTCACACTTTAGACTTTAGATTATTAAAGATGTACCAATAAATACTACTAATATTAGAAACATGAGTTGGTATTTATCTGTTACTATTTAACGCAAAAACCAATGTAGTGATTGTGCTGAAATTTCTAATTGACATAGCTAGGACGTTTGGTTAAAATATAGGCCAATTAAAATCCACGTCCACCATTTTGTTTTAATATGGTGGCCAGAATTTTTTTTTTTTTTTACCTTTTTATAAGCTTGATTGTGCTGAAATCTTGCATAGACATAGCTCAGACATCCCATTAACATGTGTATTGCTTAAAATTTACTTTCGCCATTTTGTTTCAATATAGTGGTAATTAGACACTACATTTTTTTGCCTTTTTCTCAACTGTTACTCTTTCATGCAAATGCCACTACACGACTTGTTTTGAAATTTCGCATGGACGTAGCTCGGACATCCGGTTATCATATAGGCTAATTAAAATTGACGTCCACCATTTAATTTCAAGACGGTGGCTACAAAACACTACTTTGTGGACTTTTTCTCAACTGTTTCCCTATTTTGTTTCAAGATAGTGGCAACAAAACACTACTTTTTTTTACATTCTACTCAGCTGTTATGTTTTAACTCCCAAAAAAAACCACTACACTGACTGTGTTAAAATTCCCATTCCCATTCATGCGGTTTAATACACCGGAGTAGAACCTGGGACCCTTAACTTAGCGTACCAATGCTTTATCACAGAGTTAGCCAGGATTATTCCCACGCTCAGGGTCATTCTTCACTCATAGTTTAAGGCAGATTCTGTGATGGACGTGTGAATATTGTCAACTAACAATGAGATATCTATCTGATACCACATCCGCCCGTGACTCAAGGATTGGCTTTAAGCTGATATAACTAATTATCCTTTCCATCTTGTGCGTTTCGCTGGTAATGTATGTACATTGAATTTTGCAAGCGTAGGACTATGCTTACTTCCATAAATATATTATATCTATTATTATATTTATAAAGTTACTTATGTTTACATATTAGGCTAATAGCTTAGAATAAATAAATTAATTTTCAATATATTTTATTGTTATCAAATTTTCATTTTGACAGCATTTCAGTTTAAACATTTACTAATAAAATAACTTATTAAAATTAGTACAAAATGTTATGATAAATAGCTACAAAATAAATGTAAAATATTTTATTTGTGATTTATCTTTTTCAATTATCTGTTCATCTCAATATTTAAAATGTGAAGAGATATATTTTGACAATGATTGCTGGAATTCTACCGAACATTTTTTATATTATTATTATTTTCTAAATAAAAACTTATACATAGAGAGTGTGTTCGAAAATATTCAAAGAGGAAGTCGAAATTTTAGAAAAACGATCATCTACCTCGACTCCAATATCCAAGAGTTCCACCAAACCGATTTTAATTGAAAGGTTTAAAAAACAAAACAAGAAAAACATATACTTCATAAACTACCGATGTTCTAGGGTTGGCAATTTAGAAATTCATATTTTATTTATTTTATTCGGGGTATGTACCGTGTACGTACAGCACCGGATTATCATCTCAGAACACAACCTACAAACTAACTTAGTTCTGAAACATAGTTAACATCCGTCAACCATAGCCGTTTAAAGGGAAAGTCCCCATCCTCACCAAAGATTTAAAAAATGTCTGTATGTTGACATTTGAACCCTGGATCCTTCTTTTAGTGGGCAAATACGCTACCAATAGAGATAAGGAGGTCAAAAAACACATGTTTTGGTGGAAGTGAGAGTGTTTCACTTGGAGTTCAAGCTAAATGTATCCTCACAGACATTTTACATAATGACCGGCGCTATAACTCGAGGATCAGCCGTGTTAAATGCCTCAACATCCCCTTCTCCTATTATCCTAGTAGTTGTTGGCGAAGAGGCCACAGTACAGGAACCTCTCCTCGTATTTCTCGATAATACTCCCTTTAGTGAAAGTTCAAAATGTCTCAACACCACCTCATCTCCTATACTATCGGTTGTCGTTGAAGAGGCCGTACACAGTATCCAGTCCTCGAAACCCTCGATGATCTTCCACTCATTGAAGATTCTAAATGCCTCAATACCTCCATCCTAACGGTTGTCGGCGAAGAGGCCGCAGTTCGGAAGCCTCTCCTCGCAATCCTCGCCGTGCTCGATGACGCTCTGCTCCGTGGGTAGGAAGTCGAACATCCTGTGGGTCGGGGATGAAGGTTTACGACTCAGTAGCGCTCCTTGCATCCCCCAGACGAAGGGCGCCGCCTTGCACACCAACAGTTGCACGCAAGGAGCGTTGCTCAACCTAAGCTCCGAGATGAGTTGATCCGGGAGGGAGCGCTCCTGGGCCCGGGACACCAGGCCGGCCACCTGTCAAAGGAACGGAAAAAAGGAACATTTGTAATGATTTCAACTCAATCTTTATGTAGGATTCAACAAGAAAAAATTAATAATAATAATGGCAAATATATATAACTCCGCGGCATCAACCCGCAATCGAGCCATATCAACCGGGCAGCTGCCGTATGTTGGTGAAGATAGTGCCAAGTTCCGCGGGTATATGAATCATATTAAAAAAACACTTGTTACACCCCTCTCTCCAACCTTTCCTTACGACCATTGATAACTTAAAGGTAGAGGGAGGTTAGTAAGCTACATAGATTATACAAAGGACATGAAATGCAAGATTTAAATAACAATACTATAAATGGTTTATTCAAAGCAAAAAACAATCAGAGTTCAATTAATTACATGGTCTCAATAATCGTACTGAGTTCAGTGGAAAATCATATTAGAAATAAACAATTATTTAGCGCAGTTCATTAGAGAGAATTTTTCTAATACTAGACATATTAAACAATCAGATGGGCTAGTCTTTAAGAGACAAACAACCCACAGTGTTGAAAAGAATACATAAATAAATAATACATCAGTTAATAAA
>CABFWB010000068.1:358993-392260 GCA_902151455.1 Timema bartmani | reverse complement strand
CCAGGGTAATCAGAGCTTGTTACAACTGTACCTGTGATATGTTCTCCCCCACTCTGTCCCCATTTAACCAATCATACATAGACTCTGCTCTACACACCTCACATGGGAATGTTGATACCCGACCAATGAGTGTTCTACTGAGTGATATGTTCTCTCCCACTCTTTCTCCATTTAACCAATCATACATAGACTCTGCTCTACACACCTCACATGGGAATGTTGATACCCGACCAATGAGTGTTCTACTGAGTGATATGTTCTCTCCCACTCTTTCTCCATTTAACCAATCATACATAGACTCTGCTCTACACACCTCACATGGGAATGTTGATACCCGACCACTGAGTGTTCTACTGAGTGATGAAAACAGCTCACAGGTGCATCTTAAACTAACACTGCTTACCATGGCGACACGCCACTCCACTGTCGCTATTAGCTTTAAATAATATCTCACTTACTTGACATTAAATAATGATGGTTTTATTCATGTTTGAAGGTTCGATTGGTATTATAAAATATTCAGACACGTTTATAAGCTATTTCAAAAAGTAAAAAGCCTCCGCATTTAACATTATAATGTATTACTACATTTAAAATAAAATATATATATATATTATTTCACGATCTACATTTTAGGATATTCAAATTTGTTTTAGTGTAATCTGATAGCATTGATGCCATAATCGTTCAAATGAAGCCGAACTGTTCCTAAGCTTTCCCCTCTTGGTTAACATGTCTCCATTCACCACCCCCTCCAACCATTTGTACCCTTCCTTCCCCCATCAGACTGTCAACACTTGGTCCGAACGAAGCGGCGTGACGAGGTCCCCCTCACAGGTAGTACATCTCGTGGTACCTTGAGTAGCCCTCGGACAACAAGGCCAGGGCGTGGTACATGTCTTCAACCCTGTCACCAGTGAGGTTACTCCAATTCTCCTGTCCTGGTAGCATCGTCTTCCCTCCTTCCGGAGTTGCGGTCGAACCTCCTGAGCTCCTCCTCTTCCGTACTCTCCCGCCGCCCATGCCAGGGAACATCGGTAGGTTGATATCACCCCCAGGGGGGAGGTTGACGTTAGGGAAGTTGAACCCTCCCCCTGGGACGTTGCCACCTGGGACGTTGAGCATCCCACCAGGGAGCATCCCGCTAGGCAACATGAAGCCACCGCCGCCCCCACCGCCAGCGATCATGCTGAGCGTTTCAGGGGTCATCACCATGAGTGGAGGGCTGCTAGCTGAACAACAAGAATCACCAGTCCTTAGTTTCCGGATGGCACGGCGAATGCCTCATTAATCCTGTACCTTTAGGCAAGATACATTTGTGTGTACCACGCCTTACTACCCAGCCATGATTTGTGTCTTACTACCCGTTCATTCTCCGTGCCTTACTATCCATCCATGATATATCTTACTACCCGTCCATTATTCATGCCTTACTACCCATCCATGATATGTCTCTTACTACCCGTCCATTCTTCATGCCTTACTACCCGTTCATGATATGTGTCTTACTACCCGTTCATTTTCTGTTCGAAATACAGACTCACAGACAGATGGCATCGCGAAAACCACTCTTTCGGTTTCAGTTGGTCATGAAACTTCTATATCCATCAAAATCTCGAATTAGATTTTTTTATGATCATAATACTTTCTCTACCCGAAGAATTAATAAGGCAATTAAAACCAATGCAAAGAAAATATAAGGTAGCGCCAGAAAGATTGGAAGAAAAACTAATTTGTTAAAAATCCGGTCCAAATTTGGAACTTTAATGATAAATAAACTCCATACCCATTTCCGAATGTCAATACCTTACTTATTTAAAAAAATATGTAAACCTTGAATCTTGGATTAGATTCTATCGAATCTGAATTTGCGGCCTATTTGGGCTCGAAATTTTGAATCTTTCAAATAATAAAATTCGGAATACCGAATCAAATCCTAGCAAGATTTAGATTCTGGATTCAAAATTTTAAAAGCTTCGTGGCAGCTTCAAATTTGAAGTAAAGATTGGAAGAGAAATGATATAAATAGTGTCTGATTAAGCAAGAAAGAAGACAAGTAGTTCCAATAATTACATGAGTTCTATGCAATCCTGTTTATATATATATATATATAATAAAGTTCAACGATAAACTGAGTGCAATAGTGAATGGAGATTCAATATATTCATGTGCTTCTAAAATAGAGAAATACATTCCTAAGATTACTGTAAAAAATAATTCTTGAAGTCTTTCAGTGTGATTGTTTTCTATGAGTCCATGATGAGCTCTTGTAATAATTTGAAACACCTGACGTTAATAAAATGGTAGTATTAAGCAAAAGAATATGGAGGGAATTAAAAACTTATATTCTTAAAGGAGGTCATATCCATCCAATATCAATGTATGATAGTGATGATACTTGTTTGGATGTGAGTTACCTGGAGCAGGCATCGCGTTCATGTTCATGTTGTTGGCTCTTATAGATTGTACAACAATGCAGGCCAGATAACCGCCAAACGCCAGGAAAGCTAAAGCTGCTACCGTACCCTGAAACAACGGGTTCCTTTTTCTCTCAGCTTCATCTTAGGGGAACAGTTATACTATAATAAACCTTTGTAAATTCATCCAAATAATTTCAGAGAACTTCTTGTGGAATCGTTTTGTTTCTAATCAGGTTGGTTTTAAAATAGGCCTGCATATAAATAGTGTATTATTTGATTATTTCTAGTCCAAAAAGAGATTAGTTTCATATCAGGTTTGCACAGAAATAATATTAACTTGGATGGTTCAACGACCAAAAAAGGGATTGGTGTCATTAGGTTTTCACAGAAGTATTTTAAACACGGAGAGCTTACCATCCAGAAGACAGCTTTGTTTCAAATATGGCGTGCATATAAATATTGTAAAGTTGTATCGTTCACCTTCCAAAACAGCTATTCTTTAAAACCTCTGCGTTTATTTACTAGAACACAAGATGAAACCAGATCAATTCCCTCAAATCTCGAAAACAAGTAGCACTCACTTGAAATATGGCCGCTGTGTTCACATCCCCTCCCGAGCCCCCTCCCTTGGACATATGTCCTCCACTGTCTGCCTCCTCGTAGCTGCCTCTACTGATGGGATGGGTACGTCTTCGAGAGGAAGATTTGAGGGGCAAAGCCTCGGGTGACATCTGGGCCCCACTGTATTCATCCTCCGCGTCATCATCGTGCAGTTCTTCTTCAGCTGGAAATAAATCACTCCTCAGCAAGTAGTTCTATCCGTTATTCAAGCGGATACCACTGTATTTCAAAATTGTACCTCCTCAACCGGTTCACCTAAATTAAGATGTTTATAGAGTTGGAGACAGTGTTTTCTAAGGTAATCTTGATCAATGCTGCTCTTATTTGACTTCATCACCGCATCCATTAGGTTTATACGCATATGTGCTAACTACTCTAATATGTTAGGGATGAGGAAGATTGAGTTTAGAGCAAGTGTACGCGCATTTTCGTGGAGGGATAATAGGAAATAATTGAGTGAAAGCCACCCTGAATGCACCTGATCGGGATTTTAACCTCAATCTACCCGTCATCAACAGTCCAGTCTATTACGAGAGTGACGCCTAAGACCAGTGATTATCAACCTTTTCCATATCGCGGACCCCCTGAAGCCAATGATGATTCGCTGCGGCTCTCCTAATCTCATCCACCACACGAGGTGAGATTAAAAACCTACGCACGCATTTCTATTATTCTACGTAGCCCATTTAATATAATAAAAGAATAAAATATATTTAGTTGGACAGTAATTGAAAAAAAAACATATATTCGAGCAAAAACGAAAAATTTGCATCTGATGTAAAAATACAAATAAATAATAATTTTAAAATATAGATTTGTTTCGCGGACCTCACATAACTTTTCGCATACCCCAGGTTGGGAAACTTTGCCTTAAACCATTCAACCACCGGAGCGGGTCTGCTTTTATTGCCTTACACCACTGTGCCTCTTTGTTACCAGTCAGGGCCATCAGATTATTTACACTAATAGGGTGTAGAATAAGTGGGCGCACTCGGACTGCGGAATAAAGTATACCTGTCAGCCGGTCCACACGAATTGCGGAGCAACCTGTGATCCCATTCAACTCGTAATTTCTAACCTAGCCTAGCCTTACCTAATTCAACCTAACCTAACCTAACCTAACTTTGCCTAACTTTGCCTAACGTAATTTAAGCTCCATGTTCCATTCTGAGCAAAGTCACTATGAATTTAATTTTTACTCCAAAGTTCGTGTAAGGGTATTACCAAGCTCGGATGAGTTGTTCCTTAATTCGTGTTCACTGGATTAAGCGGGTAGAATTTAGATAAAATGTGCCTGCATTTGAGTGGATGGGACGTAGGAATTCATATAGTAAAAATCAACTCAGAACACTCTATTACACGCTTCAATCGCCGGATAGTCTGAGGCGTCACTTTCGTGTTAGACTGGCCTGCTGATGATGGGGAGATCAGGGTTCAAATCCCGGTTGGGTCTATTGTGCGTGGTTTTTCCTAAATGGTTTCTCACGCTCCTTTCACACAAATTCGGGTAGATAATCATGCTTCCTTCCTCATCCCTATTCTATTAGAGTAATTATAATATAATGCGTATAGCCTTAACAGGTAGTAAGACACGGTGATTTTAAAAAAACTGTTGAGATTTGAATCTCAACTTCCCCGTCACTGCGAATGAGACTGACGCCTCTACCCACGTGATCATTGGCACAGGGAGTATTATAATTGTAGAGAATGAGAGAAAAAAACAAAAAATATTGTTAATAGCGATGGAGTTTTACACATTTTCTAAGCTAACCTGCATCCTGACTGAAGGTGTGTTTGACGTGAAGTAGCTTGTCCAGGGGAAGTTCACTGAGATCACGCACCTCCTCTAATAGACTCTCATCTGGCGGTGATTCCGGATGTTGAAGTGCCCCCGGAAGTGTCAGCATGAGCAGAACAATCTGCAGAGACCTAACCGCAGAACAGATGGTTGGTTTATTTGTGGACTTTTTCTCAGGAAAGAGAAAAACGGAGGTGTTTATATGCTCGTTTACACAAAGTTATAGCGTTGGGGGGTTAATTTATTCTTGTAAAGTAATCAGTGACGTGCTGTGAAGTGTTTTCAATGTAATCAGAGCTTGATAAAACAGTACCTGTGAATTGTTCTAGTCATTCAGTCCCCATTCGACCAATCAGACATAGTGTAGGGTAAAAGGCCTTTCTGATTTATATTACAATAAAAATCAGTGTATGTATTATTTATATATATAGGTAGATACGAGTAAATAAATAGATATATATATAGGTAGATACGAGTAAATAAATAGATATATAGGTAGATATATATTTTGGTATGAAAAATGGTATTTCAAATGTATTATCACATTCCTACAAAAATCGGTGTAAAACATACCTCACATGAAAATGTATTTCCATTAATACCTGACCAATGAATGTTCTACTGAATGATAGGTAACGTTCACTGGTACAGTTTGAACTAACTCTGCTCACCCTGGCAACACTTCACGACACGCCACTAGCAGAGTAAATAAATAATATACTTCCGACGGTAAATTTTTACCTCCATCCTTTGATGAGAGCTACCATAGTTTCTTCATGAGTCTCTTAAGCAGCAGGAGCGGATACCTTGTTGTTGTTGTCAGCTGACTGGGAACTATTGTGCGCGACAAAACTCGTGGACAGTTAGTGTAGGAGGACAATGGCACTTACAGACACAGTAATTAGCTCCACCAGCTACTACACCATACGTACACATCTTCAGCCGTTTTTTATTTCTTTTAGCACCACGTCTTACTAACCGTTTGGGTTGTATGACTATGTAATAGTTACGACCCTCTTCGATGGCCGAATGGTCTAAAGACGTCACTTTTAGTTAAACAGACTGGCCTGCTGATGACGAGGTGATTGGGGTTCAAATCCTGGTCGGGTTTACTGAGGTCGTTTTTAATGGTTTCTCACTATTCATCTAAGCAAATGCGGGTAGATTACCTCTACAACAGCTCATTTTTCATCCCTACCAAATTAGAGTAATTATTATAATGCCTATAGCCCTAACAGGTAGTAAGACGTGGTGATTATAAAATAAATCACGCGTGTGCTAGGGATTAGCAAGTTTGAATTTAGGGAAGGTTATCAACATTTTTGTAGAGCGAGAGTAGAAAACCATTTAGGGAAAACCCAACCTCAGTACACCCGAGCAGGATTTGAACCCTGATTTCCCCGTCATTGGTAGTCAAGTCCATTATTTTAAAACCGACTATATACATATGAGTAAAGCATAAATAAAGTCAGATGTCAGCATAAAATAATATAGTATACTTTGATTTTTTACTTTCTCACATCAAGAGAACGTATTGTGATCGAGAAAAAAACGATGTCGAAATGACCAATTTTAACGTTTTATGTAAACACAAACCCAAAAAGTTGATTTTACCATTTTGTCTGTCCCCATGTCTGTCTGTATGTCTGTCCCTGGCAACGGATCCAAAAAAGTTTGGTGGATTTTGTTCAAACTTGTTTTTAGATAAAATATGCTATACCACAAAAAAAGTATTTACTTTCTCGCTATCTTACAGCTAGAGAAAGTATTGTGATCGTCAAAAAAATCGAACTCGAGATTTTGATGAATCTCGACGTTTCAAGACCCCCCTCTCCCCCCAATCCGAAAAAGTGATTTTTGAATTTCCATCTGTCTGTACCTCGAACTAGAGCCTAAACTATTTTACCGATAGGGCTAAAACTTGGTATCTAAGGTGGGGTTGCCCGGGTGGTTTTTAGAATTGGATATCCAACCCTAAAATTAAGGGTAGTTTACTGAAAGGCAAAAAAAAGAAAAAGTCGATTTTCTCAAAATCGGCTATAATGATTTTGATTAAATTTCATTTCTAAACATTTATAAATATTCCAAACAAAATGAATACTCTCAATATTTCAGCAAAATGACTTTAAGGGCTCCGGTCTGATGCGTAAATTATAATTTTTTTTATCATATCTCCGAAACTATTTGAGATATGAAATTATTTATCTTTATAAATATGTAGATCTATTTATAATACAAATATATTATTCGAATCATATTTTTATAAAACCAATAACTTTCAAGCTATACGCAAATATTTATATTTTTAACTTTTCGAAACAGAAGGTTGCGACCGTAAAAAAAATTTAGCTTGAAATGTTGATGGGTGTCAACGTCTCATGACCCCCGAAACCTAAAAAGTGGTATTTGCAATTCCGTATGTCTGTGTGTCTGTTTAAACTTAAAATTAAAAGTAGTTTAATAAAGGGCAAAAAGAGAGAAAAAATCGAATCTCTCAAAATTGGCTCTAACGATTTTGATTTAAATTCGTATCTAGGCGTTGATTAAGATTATAAATAAACTGGCTATTTTCATTTGCCCATGAAAATAAATTTTAGGGTACTTTACAGATTCTTTCTCCATTTTATACTCAATAGTCAATATTTACATTTCTTTTTGGTCAAACTTTATAAATGAGGAATTTAATAGCAATGCGATAACATGAAGATGTGCAACACATAATAATATGTTGAAAATTTTAACTGGAAGTAGAAATTTTAATAGGAAGTGTTGACCCCTGTGAACCCAATATTGATCTTTTTTATCAGTCCAAACATACAAATGAGGACATTAATTCTTTAAAAATAAAATTATAAAATTTAATTAGTGTATATTATTTCGTTTCACATATATTACGAGTTTTGAGTAAATATCTCCATTTTTAAACAATAGAGCGAGAAAGTCTGTGCGGATTTCAGTACCATTTATTATTATCTCAAACAGTCCCAAGATATGCATTTTAAACAAATTCGTTGAAACCATTTTCGAAAAATGTGTAATTCAAAAAAATTACTCATCAGTAAACTACCCTTAATTGGATGTCTAAGGTAGAGGTTTAAGGAAAAATAGCACAAATTTTTTGAGATACTTATATTTAATTACTCTATGGCATTGGATAAGTATTGCGTTAAAACCTAAGTAGTATCTCTTTACAACTAAATCTCACAAAAGTACATTAATATATTTGCCAATATCTTAGAAACTGTTGGTTTTATTAAAATATATTTCATATACAAGTTTTTTATTTTTAATAGTACTACAATTTTGCAATGATGAGTTATTTAGTGTCTCAAATAGTTGCGGAGATACGGAAATTAACGCTTCTGTAAAGTACCCTAAAAATCATTTTATGGGAAAATGAAACTATCCAGTTTATTTATAATCTTAATCAACGCGTAGATACGAATTTAAATCAAAATCGTTAGAGCCAATTTTGAGAAAATCTATTTTTTCTCTCTTTTTGCCCTTTATTAAACTACTTTTAATTTTAAGTTTAAACAGACACACAGACAGACGGCATTGCAAATTCCACTTTTTAGGTTTCAGGGGTCATGAGACGTCGACACCCATCAACATATCAGGCTATATTTTTTTACGGTCACAATACTTTACCTTTTGTGTTCGAAAAGCTAAAAAATATAAATATTTGCGTATAGCTTGAAAGTTATTGGTTTTATAAAAATATGATTCTAATAATATATTTGTATTATAAATAGATCTACATATTTGTAATGATAAGTAATTTTATATCTCAAATAGTTTCGGAGATATGATAAAAAAAATTATAATTTACGCATCAGACCAGAGCCCTTAAAGTCATTTTGCCGAAATATTGAGAGTATCCATTTTGTTTGGAATATTTATAAATGTTTAGAAATGAAATTTAATCAAAATCGTATGAGCCAATTTTGAGAAAATTGACTTTTTCTCTTTTTGCCCTTCAGTAAACTAGCCTTATTTTAGGGTTAAATATCCAATTCCAAAAAACCCTCGGGGCAACCCTATTAAAATCTTAGCTACCAAGTTTTAGCCTGATCGGTAAAATAGTTTAGGCTCTAGTTGGAGGTGCAGACAGACAGATAGACACAGACAGAAATACAAAAACCACTTTTTCGGATTCGGGGGGTCATGAAACGTCGAGATTCGTCAAAATCTCGAGTTCGATTTTTTTTTGACGATCACAATACTTTATCTACCTGTAAGATAGCGAGAAAGTAAAAATAACACTGTATATTTGTTTTGGGGGTAAAAAATAATGTATGGGTAGTTTACTAATGACTGATTTTTCAAAAACTAGAAATATTTTACAAACGGCTCTAGCGATTTGGTTCTAAATGGGTAAATTGGGTGTGTTTGACACACCAACTAACACTGTTTGCTTTCTTTGCGGGTAAAAGTTTATTTATGGGTAGTTTAGTGAGGACTGATTTTCCAAAACTTAAAATATTTTTAAATGTTCCTAACGATTTTGTCCCAAATAGATATCTTGGGAGAGTTTTATATAACAAATATATTTATACTTGGTTTTTTTTTAAATTCGATCAAGGGTCGTTTAAGGAGGAGGGATTTTTAAAAATTCGAATTATTTTGAAACTGGCTTAAAATTCTTGACATGAACATGACAAATAAATCTGTATACTTGTTTTGGGGAGGAAATTTTGTTATGGGTAACTTACTGATGACTTTTTCTTTAATTAAAAAAATGGATCTAGCGATTTGGTTCAAAATTGGTATCAGGAGACTATTTTACATATCAATAATAATATATTTTTATTTATGTAAAAAAATAATGATTTAAAGATAGTTTAGTTAAACACTATTAAATAAAATTCAAATGTTATGGAAATTTACCTTGAAGATTGAATTCTAAATGTAAATTTGTGAATAGTTGTTCATGATGAATAAAAATACGTTTTTATTTTTACAAATAATTTTAAGATATCTTACAAATAATTTAATTTTGAAAATTTGAATTTTGTTAAATATATTTGAACAATTTAGCTTAAATAATATTTAGCACCGCGTCTTACTACCCTTTCGGGTTATACGATTGAATTTAGAGGAAGTGAACCCGCATTTGCGTGGAGGGAGAGTGGAAAACAATTTAGGAAAAACTACTCCCAGTTCACCCGACCGAGATTCAAACCTCGATCTCCCCGTCCTCGGCGGTCGAGCTCAACACGTCTAGCGCGTTAGCCAACTACGCCATCGAGGCGGGTATTTAGTTTAAAATTTATAAAGAATGATTATTGTTTTTAACAAGATTATGTGTTTGTTTTTATGAGTAGAACATATTTAAGGTTAGTTTACTATAAACCTAATATATTTTTGAAATATTTTTTTTTAAAGCCATAATAAACAATATGAGAAAGAGAAAGTTTGTGCTATTGTGTTGTACAATTTATTTTTATTCTAAGCCATTTTCTTTACCTAGTTTGTAGATATACTTAATGAAGTTAGACCACCATTTGAACAGTTAAATGTATGTATATAGCTAGCTAATCTTATAAGATGGTGTATATATATATAAACCAACATTTAACCAACATAACTTACTAAAATGGCTTTCCAAGAGGAAGTGAAATTGACTATCACCCCTGTGTGAATCTGTTCTGTGATATCATTACTTTATCCTATGAATGTTTTAAGTGTAAAAAAATATATTTTTATTGTATTATAATTATGTGTGCTTGTATCTCATTGTGTATGAGTGTATTTAAAAAAACACTTGGACACAGTTCAAGAGTTTTGCTCTACCAACAAGGTCCCCATCGTATAACCTGAACGGCTAGTAAGACATGGTGTTTGGAAAAAAAAAAGTCCTAAATTTTGATTCCCGCGTAATTTTCCTTCAGCATATATTTAAATTCATATTAATTGTGAATATTAAACGTCTACACAAAAGGTTAGTTTCAATGTGTTGTGTGTGTAAATTGTATCTATCATATTTGGTGTTCTGTCTTTCGACAGGTCTTCTCCAAATTAATTTATCTAGAATGTTTTTGCAGCAACTTCCTTTCTTAGACCCTGAAGTTTTATTTTCTTTCGTTGTTTGAGGTCATCCGTCAGTTTAATTCGCGGTATTCTTGTTCCCCTTCTCTCGTTCCAGCTTGCCTTCTATGACGTCACTCAATCAACCATTTATTATCATTTTGTGACCCAACCAATTGTCCTTTCTTCGTAGAATAACCTTCAGAATTGTCCTATTTTCAATTGTTCTTCTTAGAACGTGTTCATTAGTCACCCTATTGGTCCACTTTATCCTTTATATTCTCCTCCAGCACCACATCTATAAGTTTTACCAGTATTTATTTATTACTATAAAATATATAGGGTTAATGGGTTCAAATATTTAGGAACAATTTTAATTATTAATAAAGCTATTAGATAGGAAATTAGGAAAATAATAAGGTCGGGAGATGGATGATGTTACGAGGCCAGTAATTTGTAACATCTCGCCTGTTGTCAGTAAATTTCAGAATATTTAAAGCAATCATTTTACCGGTTGTTGTATATGTGTATGAAACGTGGTCTCTTACCTTACATGATGAATACAAATTTAAGATGTTCTAAAAATAAAGGCTTGGAAAGATATTTGGTCCAAAAAGAGATACAGATACTGGGGAGTGGAGGATGTTACATAATGTTGATCTACATGTCCTGTACTCATCACCGGGAATTGTTAGTATATTCAAGTCTCGTAGATTACGGTGGGCAGGTCATGCAGCTTGAATGGAAGAAACCAGTGGTAAAATCTAAACGTAGATGGGATGATAACATTAGAATGGACCTGAAAGAGAAATAGTATAATGAGGTGGACTGGATATAACTAGCTCAAGATAGGGATATATGGCGTACTTTTGTAAGTGCGGCAATGAACTTTCGAGATCCTAAGTAAGTACTATACAATATGTTAATATTTATTTGACGAAAAATATTTGTGTGTTACAGAAAACGACCAGGACAAGGCCCCAACTTCACCGACTCGTCGAAAGCTGCCCAAAACTCCGGTATAGATCTATTTATCATTATTGATTGTCACCTGTCTGGAGAGGCCACTGAATCTTATGCCCACTTTGCATTAGCAAGGGAACACGAATTCAGACCAAAAAAAAACCTTTTCAAATAAAAATATTTTATCAAATCTCGGATACTTCCGAAAGTTATTAAATGGCTTTTGAATTGATTGTCCAGTAAGACCAAATTACTATCGTTTCGTATTTTTTATCTGTATGGTTGAGTTTAATTTTATGCACAGCTTATTACTAATAGCGAATATTGCATAGCACATAGTGCACAAAAAGTTGACACATTATGTTTTATGATGGTGTTCATAATCCATTTATAAAGAAGAGTGAATAGTGTATAGCGCAAAGTACCCAAGAATTTGAATAGTTTTATTTTCAAGCATGGTGTTCATGATTGATACATGGGCTTGATATTAGATGGCCCTTGTATCAGTCAATGAGAGTGCGAGAAGAAGCTATAGATAATTAAACGCCAGTATACACAGAAGATTACCTTCTGTGTTTATGTTAGAAATACCTTGTGGTAGTCATACGAGTTTGCTATTAACTAATTTTATTTGTTTTCGCTTTAATTATTATGACTGTACATATGATTGAAAATAAAGGGGATATACTACCATTTTTTATTCTGTTAGGTGCTGAGAATTAGGTCTACTATAACATTCACAATAATAATAAAATCAAAACCAAATAAAAATCAAATTTAATTTAGTAGTACAGGCAAAACTTTAACTAGATTAATTTAAAGTTTCAAAATATACGGTTTAGTTAATGTTGTTTTTCGACTGAAAGTAAAGTATTTGAGATAATTTTAGAGGTTGGGCCATTTTCTATTAGGCCGGCGACAGACTGGCGTTTTGGTTGCGTTTTGGTCGCTGCGACACAAACGCCGCGATCAGGTTAAACGCCGCGATCAGGTCGCTCTAGTTTATTGCATTGTTTCATTTGAGAGGGGTCAGACTAGCGACACGAACGCCGCAACAGATTTTAAAACGTCGATGTGACCGTTTATTGGGCGTAGCGACTCCTTTCAAATTAAAAAATGCAATACACTAAAGCGACCCTGGTCGCGGCGTTTGTGTCGCAGCGGCCAAAACGCCAGTCTGTCATCAGCCTTAATAAAAAAAAACATCAATTTAAGTAAGACTTCATACATTACGTTTCATGATAAACCGTTTACATTTTTCTTATGAATCGGACACTGTACGCTATGCATTCATTTACTCTTAGTTATGGGCTACCGGTGTGGATTAATATAAACCCAGCCTGACTAAGCAAAACCACGTCGATCTTCTAACATTTCTTCTAACTGTTGCGTCCACCCACGAAGTTTTTATTTTTGATGGTTCACCTCCTCATTTTCCTGTTCTCTTGTCTTTAAAGTGAAGTACTAAAGCAGTGAGAGCTGTGCCTCATCAGTACAGATGATTTTACGTATTTCACGTTGGTAGGGAATGGGCCAAAAAAAAAAATACTGGCTAAGACTGTATGCACAACTTTATAAAGTTGTTTAATATGACTATAGCTTAGTTAACCAGTGTGAATAAACAACTTTTTGCATGGATCATTTTAAAGTCTAGTTTACCATGTATGAAAATTAAAGACTGTATGTAAACATCAAATGGAATTTAGAATTTTCACTTTTCTAAATTCTTAATCCATTTAAAAAAAAAAGTGTCTGATCCTTGTGTATAGACGTGATAAACTTATTTTTAAAGTCTAGTTTACCATGTATGAAAATTAAAGACTGTATGTATACATCAAATGGAATTTAGAATTTTCACTTTTCTAAATTCTTAATCCATTTAAAAAAAATGTGTCTGATCCTTGTGTATAGGCGTGATAAACTTATATATCTACCTGGATATCTTCCTTTAAGCCTTTAATATAACTGTAATCCGCTGGGCCTAAATCCTTTCTCTATCCTCTTTGCCTTTTTCTCGAATATCATGTACTCCAAATAAAATAAATACCAATTGTGTTCGACTAACTGCCTCGAGGAAACATCTTAAAAACATCCTTTATTTTGGGAGGATAATCTAATTTAACTTGTTTTGCATTTATTGTTTGTGCTCTGAACAGCTGGGCTATGGTGTTGATTAAACAATTGTTTAACTAAATAATTTGTAGCCTTAAATAAGTTTTATTTTATATGCGTGTACCTGTTTACTCATTTTGCAAATTTATCATTAGGGGTGTGTGAATATATATTTTCCATAAGTGAAGCGAAATCAAAGTGAATTTTTTTTTTAAATGCGAAAAAAGGGCAAAGTAAAAACTGTAGATCTTTTGTTGGTTTTATAGCCTACTCAATAGAGGATAGGTATTAGGAAGATAGATTTATATAAAATGTACCCTTATTGGCATGGAAGGAAAGTGGGAAACCATTAAGTAAAAACCTTACCTAATACACTCTTGCCGGAAGGGATTCAAACCCAATCTTCCCGTCACCAGAAAACCAGGATATATTAGAATTATATTTATACCGCATGGCCACCAATGCAAGTATTGGTTGTTTTTTATTTACTTTTTTATTTTAAATTAATTCTGATTGATATTAAATGTTGTTAAAATTAAAATCAAAGCTTTCTAAATGTACATGCTTTAGCGCAATAATTAAATATATTTTTAAAACTAGACATAAATATTGTACAAAAAATAAATTTAAAGGACTGGACAAAATGGCCGACAGTTGGGAGTCAGACAGTTAAATTATCAAATGAAGACGGAATGTTTTAACCGAGTCAACTTCAAAGCTAGAAATGTTATTTAAAAACATCCAATGAACTGTTTTAAATGCTAAGAAAGTAAATATATTCCTGTACGAAACTTCAAAATCTTTAATCCTAGTCTAACTAAGTCTAGGATTCAATTCGAATTTCTGAATCTCAATATTTGAAATATTCTAATAGGATTCGAAATTTAAAAATCCATATAGATATCAGATTCGAATTCTATGGAATGTAATTCGAAATTCAAATATGAAAGTCAAAACTTTTGAATAATTTAACTTTCTATAAAAACAAAAGGAACAGATTAGTTATTAAAATATATAATAAACCATTATTAAAACCATAATATGTTAGTCGTGTGGTCAATATTAACATTTTTATTTCAATGGTTCAGGTTTTAAATTCTATTAAACTTTATTGGACTTTACTAAAAAAAAATCTAACTTAATATTTTATTTTATTTGTTTTTATTTTTTAATTGTGTTTCTATTAGTTTTGGATTCAGTTCGAATGATCTACATTAGTCAAAGTTTTTAGCTAAACAAAAATATTTTCGAGGACTTTTGAGGATATTGAGGTCGATTAGGTGTCGACCTTTAATCTTGGCTTTGACTTTTTAAAGATCAGCACACTCCTATTTAATTGTAAGTAATTCTTATTCATTAAATTTATGCACTATAATAACATTGACAGTTTTTTAGCTAACGTTTAATCAAGTTAGCTTGGCTAAGATAGTTTTCCAAGAGGCAGCGAAATTAATTATCTCCCCTGTGTGAATCTGTTCTGTGATATTGTTACTTTAATACTATGAATGTTCTAACTGTTAAACGTATACTAAACAATATTGTGTACATAGTTTGTTATAAAATTAGGGTCAAATGCTTCCGTACAATCAAACGTAGATCACTGTGTTGGATAAAGCGAATGGTGTCCTTACTTAATTCACAATGCAACTTTGAAACTGTTAACAACAAAATGACTATAAAATAAAGCACATACTATTTTAATGAAACCAAAGATTTATTTTCGGTGAATAGTTTAACGTAAACTGTTAATCGTAATTTACGATAAGGCCAGTAAATATGCACTATATACTTGATGGTTCTTATGCTTTAACTTAAAAATTATATTGATTCAACTTTATTATTTACCAAAATATAATTATTACAAAGTTTACTGATGGAAAAATTATAGAGTTCAAAAGATACATGTATATGTGTGATAAACAAAAGTTATCAAAAATATTATTCGATGTGTATCTACTCAAATAAATATCTAGAAAACTGTGTTGAGGTAATGACGCAGCATTTATCATTAATATTAGTTTGAGAAATTGTGATGGGTGTTTAAAAGTTTTATCTCACATTATCACGGCTTTGTTTGGAAACAAATATCACATAATATAAAAGTGGCGCAATTATTTTAGCAACAAACTATAGCCTCGAAAAGAGAGCTACATTAGATTCTAATTGATTCTAATTACCTATTACACTTTTATTTGAATTATTACCCTAAAATAAGCAGTATTCGTTTGCTAGCCCTAATCCATTACGTCACTTTTCACCCTACTATGGAAGGAGGATAACATGGTTCTTAGTTAACTTTTTCTCCCATGGATCCATAAGGGAGCGTTCTTAGCTGGGTTAATCTCTCATGGAACCAAAAGGGAGCATTCTTAGTTAATCTTTTCTCCCATTGATCCACAAGGGAGCGTTCTTAGCTGGGTTAATCTCTCATGGAACTACAGGGAAGAATTCTTAGTTAAGCTAGTCTCCCAATAAACCACTAGGGAGCGTTCTTAGATAGGTCAGTCCCCATGGAACCAAAAGGGAGCGTTCTTAGTTAATCGTTTCTCCCATTGATCCACAAGGGAGCGTTCTTAGCTAGGTTAATCTCTCATGGAACTACAGGGGAGAATTCTTAGTTAAACTAGTCTCCCAATGAACCACTAGGGAGCGTTCTTAGACAAGTCAGTCCCCCATGTAACCAAAAGGAAGCGTTCTTAGTTAATCTTTTCTCCCATTGATCCACAAGGGAGCGTTTTTAGCTAGGTTAATCTCTCTTGGAACTACAAGGGAGAATTCTTAGCTAAGCTAGTCTCCCATGGAACTAGTAGGGGCGTTCTTAGCTAGGTTAATCTCTCATGGAACCACAAGGGAGAATTCTTAGTTAAGCTAGTCTCACATGGAACTAGTAGGGGGCGTTCTTAGCTAAAGTCTGTTCAACGTAGGAATTGTTTTCTGGAAGGCCTTTTTCCTTACCGGAAATCTATTATATAGTAGGATATTGGTAGGAAAAAAGACCTTTCAGAGAGGAATTCCTATTGTGAATGGAGTATAGTTTAGTCTCCCGTGGAACCACAAGGGTGTGCATCAGAGCACAGTTTCATGGTTTGAGCTGTTAACTTTTTGAACGCAATGAGTCAGGCATGTTTAGTCTAGTGGTATCTAACAGTTTTACAAAACGCTTCACCAAAAAGAATAAGATAAAATGATTAACTAAAACACAAAAAACCCGACTACAGAAAAAAGTAATACGCTGAAAACAGGAAAACGAGTTTGAGGTATTTATTTTAGCTTACAGCTATGATGTAGACCTACTTACACATGTATTTATTAGCTATAGGTATACTTGGAAAGTGTGAATAGCTACAGGACATCGAAGTGCCGGGTGGGGGCCCTTATTTGTAGGTATTTAACTTAAGGGAGGGCGTTGCAGACGTTTAGAAATCACGCATTATTTATTAAGTTGTTTGATAATTTTTAATATAATTGTCAACAAAATGTAGGCTAAAATTATCAGAAGGTTGAAAAGCTTACATTTTTATTTTACAGTTTAGAAATAAATTTAAAGACCCTCAACACGAAAATTTTTACTTAAGAGATTAAAGTAAAATGTTAGAAACATATGTCTAGATTTTATCTATCAAATAAACTCATATTTTGATTGGATGATAACAAAGAATGTTAAGATAGTGCGGGATTGTTTTATAAGTTTAATGCAAGTTATCGCATATGTTTTAGAAACACTTTAAGCTTAAAATCTAAACTTTTCAAATAGCCAGAACCTTCGCCTATATTTTGGTGAAAACCATATTAATAAATATCAAACCACTTCATAATTAATCTGGGATTTATAAACGTCTGCAAGGCTTCTCAGTACTGAACAATGTAGCATCCTTAACCAACATATTCTACATTCTTACAGATCATGAGAGCTCGATTACAGCATTAAACGCTGATGTCCTGTAGCTACTCACACTTGCCACGTCCATAAATAATAAATACCCCAGTGAGAAAGTACCTCATGGTTTTAAGCTAAAAGAAAATACCTCAGACCTATTTTTCTGACTTTAGTTTATTACGTTTTTACCGTAGTTTTAGTTTATCATTTTAAGAGTGAGTAAATGTCACCACATTAATGTTGAGATAAATCCGGAATTCTCTCTTAGAAGCCCGGGTTGATAATTTTAATAAATGTTATATGTTATAAATAGTTCTACGAAAGAGGTGATATTTATGTTGGTTTGAAAACGTAATATCCTAATCTGGTCGCACATATTATTATGTTAAACAAACAAAAGATAATTTACACTTCAAAGTGTTTTAAGGAAAAGGTATATTACGAAATATAAAATTGGCTTGTAAAAAGATAAACTTATTATAATGTTATACTGAACCAAATGTATCCAATAGTTTGTATGTTTCAAAGTATTTTTTGTACATATTTATATATACATATATTTAATGTTGCCCTATTTATAACTTGTATAAACAAATATTTATAAGAAGCTAATATATATTTCAGCTAAGCCCTGTTATAAAAAATCTTGTTGGCATCAAAATTAAAGTTCAAATCTATAATTGCTACGATTTATCGAATATATTTTCTTTACTAACATTAATTATTATTTTGAGTCTCACAAATCTATTTTTATACTTGATACAGCATTAACTAATAACACTAATCTTACTTTACAAAGGTTTATTTAAATAATGCGTAACCAACCATCAAATAAACTAGTTTTTTAAGGTAGTTTATATTTTGTTCAAAGAAAAATGCATTCAGAAACTCACACAAGTTAGATACATTACGTCAGAGCCTAATAACATATTAAATTTATTATATTGCGGATTATAATATCATTTAAAGGAAAAGTTGCAAATAATGATGTCTACATTCGTACCAAGATTCATTTAAAAAAAACGTTTCAAAACGTGATAAACCGATGTATCATATAAAATAGTGCTAAAATTAGCAAAAGTTATCTTTTTTTTTTTAGTTGACTAGTAAAATAATTTGAGTGTAGTTATCTATATTTGTGTTATTCACAGGAAAGTTAATTAAAAACAACATATCATTAAATTCAAATAGCTTGATTGTTAGGGCGTTAAAAATAAACGTCTTTGATTAATATATTATAAGAAATCATTATTATTTGGAATAATAAAAGGTAGATTAAAATTAAGTTTAATAAGTATTATTCAGCAAAACAAAACAATACAATTTTTAGAACACAAATATAAATAGTTCCAGTTTTATTTTGTGAAAGATAATTTTACACATCCAAAAAATAAGTTGGCAGGTTCAACGACAGATAATGAATGGAACCTTCTCACATACGACTTATTCTTGTTATCACTTAAGGTAAGGTTATACATGGTGACAAATATGTTTAATGATTCTTTTATATAGAGGTTATATTTATGTAGAGCTATCAACAATTTTAACTTATTTATTTTCATTTTGAAAACCAAACAATTATCTTTAATAATAGTTGAACATATCACTCTTTTAAAAAGGGGGGAACTTATTAGCTTAAAGGTTAAAATGAATTATTTTTCGGAAAACTTGTTATTTAATATCAATAAATAAATTTTTCTTAAACACACAAATATGTACTGGTTTTAATTTAATTCATATTTTTATAATATACTGGAAAATACAACTATCATTTATATAATTTTCGTTTCAAGAGCAGTATTCCATATCAGTGTTTTCAAATGAATTTGTAAATTCAATAGATTAAACCAAAGATTGTACCATAGGGTATATAGAAAACTAATGTGAGCGATAATCTAAAGGTTTATATCAAAAGCCAAAATACCTTTTATTCTTCTCTAAAATTTAACATACTAGTCCCAGTGTTTGTTACATACATATTAGGTCAAAAATTATTATAGTAAAATTGTAATGATGTTGAATATAATTTTATTGTATATACATTTCAGTGTGATAGCGTGGATAGACTATCAAACGCTCATTCACTTATTAAGTCATATGAATATAGGGTTATAATTTATTTTTGTGATGTAAAAATAAAACGAAACATAATAAAATGCTTCTTCATACCAATATATATATATATATATATATTTTAGATTTTATTTTCACTTTCCTTTCCCCTCAAAAAATAATAAGTCTCTCCACATTCCCTTCTGGCACAAATATCTTCTAGTAATATTAAGTTTCTTCCTCTTTGTATTAATTTTCCTTAACTTTCTTCCTGTTAATCAAGTATTTATATTTTTTACTATCTCCTATTTTATAAATCCCATCCTCACCATTCTTCTCAGGTAATTTCGAATAATAAATTTTGCAACATAAAAAAAAAGCCAGCACGCAATGGTATGTAAGTGGCTGATCGAAAATTAGTATTTGTAAAATTAAACTTTCAAATTACCGATCTTATTTGAGTTCGTTCGAAAAGGTTTTCTCCTGAAGTAATACCACATATTCTCCTCTACAAACCAAGCTTTTGACTCTCTATGTGTTTGTATAACAGATCTACCTTTGATTGTATGGCTGTACAGAACCAGTTTGTTTGCAGTAGAGGCATGCATTATCTGTGTTTATACATCTTATTTCTTTGTTTTGTTCAACTCGACTTTCCTGTGCCAGTCCATTCTCTGTGTGTTTTTCCTTGTCCTTCACATCCGCTATCACCTCTATTTAATAGAATCTGGACCACCCTCCCACTGTATAGCCCGAATAGGTAGTAAAACCCGGTGCTAAACAAAATGGACCACTTTCCTCCCCCTTCGTAATATTGGGGGTAGTGTCATCCATCTATCATTTGTCATGCAATGCGGTATTCTCCGCACATACTAGGCAAAAAGCCAAACAAACTCCCTCGAGTGCGCTTTCATGCCTGTGAACCAAGGTCTGGATTTTATTAAATTAAGTGTAATTATATAAGTTAATTAACTATATAAAAATATATGTTTATTGTGTTAGTTAACTTAATATGTATGAGTTGGATATATTTATCTTTTTAATTAATAATTCGTGCAAATACAATTTTTCAGATACATAAAACTAAAAGTTATTTTAAGTATGTAAAATGAATGTTTAAAAAAAGTTATAATTTGCGTTAGGCAATGACCCTTTGAAACACTAGCTCGAACCCCAGTTGGGTAAAGATTTACAATCGACTTGGTGGGAAAGCAGGTGAGTTTGAGAGTGGTATGGAGTTCACTAAAATGGCTTCTTGCACGTATAGCACCATTTGTGTGGAGACCATTTAAAATGAAAAGGCCAGTACTATAGTAATACAAGTTAAAAGACGTGACAGAAACATCCTACTACTAAATAAAGGTCAAATCCATTTTAAAGTCTTGTTTTGATTATTTTATTGATGTGGTAAGGAAATAAACCAATGGGCATAAATAAATGAGAGATTAAATGAATTTATTTTAATAAAAAGAAACAAAATCAATTCTTTGGAATATTTAGTTTATATACTTTCATAATCAGAAGAAGCCAATGAGTTTAATTTAACGAGTTTATTATTATTAGTGTTATTTTTGTCTTATTTCTTCTGCATACTACGAAGTTCGGTGCTATAAAATCAGTCCTATTATATTGTGAAAATATATCACGTAGAATTTTAGCACATAATGAATGCTTAAAAAAAAGTTGTTCTCATAAAATAGATTAATTTATATAAATTAATTGGATCCCCAAGACACTTGAATATAAATTAATGAGAATTAAAAATATTCTCAAATATTTTTAATTTCAACTAGTAGAATGTGTTTAAATACATCCATCAAAGTAAAACAATTTCAAGCCCACGACAAATAAGATATTTTGTTTATATAATGTAATAAGCAACATTATAAGACGAGGTATGAATTTAGTAGTAGGGGTGTTTAAAGCTTCAAAATACTGACATCAAAGTCAAGGGCCGTGTCTGAATAGTCCGTCTATGGGCCCTTGGAAGCTATGTGCACTTTAAAGTTGCAATGGCGTCGGCTTAAAGGCCAGAAGTGATTTTTGATGGTGTCTGAATTCTCTTAAAGTGTACAAGTGCACCCCTTATGGCGCACTTTACTAAGGGGCACATAGGACTTGCTCTTTATCGCGCACTTTAGTTAAACTAGTTTTTTTTATATTGAATGAAAGTATTATATATTTTGTGAAAATGAAATAAAAAACTCACATAATGTTAAATAAAACTAGTATGGTTTGTTCTTTGTTTATATACATGAAGTTAAACGGTTAAATTTTTCTATCTAGTGTGAAAATCTCTTTCAAAAGGAAATTTATTTACGAGTTAAAATATCTTCAGTAAAATTTGTTTGAGAATAATACTTTACATATATAAGTAAATTAATTAAGGCAATATATATGTATATAATATACGTATATATTTAACAATTTCTCTACACATGCAAAATTGTTTGACATGCTCTTTGGTATCCCTGCATACACCGCGCTCCTTTTGGCGAGTAGCGGTATTATTATTATTATTATTATTATTATTATTATTATTATTATTATTATTATTATTATTATTATTATTATTATTATTTAGCACCGCGTCTTACTACCCGTTCGGGTCATACACTTCGCGTAGCTGTAATTTCTTTGTTTATTCAGCAGTCACTCATTCCGGAGAAATGTTTAAAAACAAGAGATCAACATGTAAATTAAGTAATTTATTTTTGAATTCCTATAGGCCTATGTATTTATCTGGCAATACTTTTACATTCTTTAAAACAACTTGATATTAATGTAAGTTAGGCCTAGTTTGTCAGCTTCCCAAAAAATTTAAATTTTATAAAACTGTGATAGGATTGACTATTTTTGGCGCACGTTTTCCAAATAATTTTTTTTAACAATAACACATAAAGGGGTTAAATAAATAAAAACTATAGCTAAACCTCATTTTACTTTGGTCTACTTTTAATTATAATGCTCTTTTTTACTATGATTATTATAAAATATCATCAACGGTATATAATTGATTTTATTATTTACAGGGAAAGTATAACAAACCTTAAGGTTCGTAGAATTAAGGAAGATAAATGATAAATATGAATTTGCGCCTTAAAAAAAATATGTCACCATTGACAAAACACTATCAAAATTCAATATCGTTACCATGGAAACGCATGTTTCAGAATTAACCACCAGATGGGTTTAGCTGTACTTTGCTGTGTGAAAACTATCATGCACCCTGTGTACTTAGGGGCGCCAGAAACGTGTTATATTAAAGCGCGCAGTAAAGTGCACAAGTGCGTAGGGGACAAACTATTCTGACACGGCCTAGGTAAAAATCTTCTTGGCTTCGATGTCTACACCCACATTAACCCTTAAATCTTCGAAACATTTCTAAGGTAGAAGAGAGCTTTGATATAATTATAATGAACAGATTTGAAATACCTCGCTAAATATGATACATTTCAACAGATAAATTAGTTTTATAACAGCCAATAAACAGTATTTTAACACCGACTAGGGATTAAATGACATCTGTAACGTAAACATAGATACATTCAGATATGACAGTATAAAATAATATGGTGCACTTTGTTTTTTCTCTTTACCTAGAAGAACTTAATAGATAGCTAGTTTAAAAATTAAAAGAAGTGGATTTTTTTTGTTTGTTTTTTGTGACAAAAACAAAAATCTTATTTTTGACTCCGACTTCACTCTACCTCACAAGTTTCATGTTTAGCTACGATTCCACTTCGAATTTAGAAAACTACATTCATACACACCTAAAATTTAGTACATTTACCGGAATATTGTAAACAAATGACTGAGTGGATTTGAAGAAACTTAATGATGCAATTTTGTGCGTTATAGTATTCTCCCAATAGAAATAAGCTGAGGTGTGCATCAGAGGAGTTAGATTTATTTAAGTAACCACATAGTGTGTTTAGTGTCACAAACATTTTCATAAATGTTAGTTTCAAACTCAAAACATATAATTGAAGTATTTAACGTTTGAGATCGCATTTGGCCATTAGCGATAAACTCTTAATCATTTTTGTATCATCTGTTAACTGTAAGACTACATTTTTTCATTTGTCATGAGAGATTTTAAAGGACCAAGGTTACTGAGAAAATATTATAGAAGAAAGTCTCATGAATTTACCCCAATACCTCGTGGTCTATATCTTATTAATTCGGTAAGTTTCCACAAAATCAGGGAATGATATAGCACCTTATGTTTTAAAAAATAATAATTCTTAAATATAGAATCTTATAAACTCTTTCAACTTTCATTTAAAGCAATTTTCCCTCTAGTTAATTCAACCTACATTTTTAAATGTATTTAAAAGATAAACAGTGATACCAAAGTAGGTAGAGGCACCAAATGGTTTAAATTATAATTTTTAAGTTTAAATGAATATTAATAATTTAAAATCAATGTTAATGGGTTCAGTGATTAAAATATTATTTAAATCCTTGCCAATGATGTTTTAGAGTATATTTTAAAATATCAATATCAAAAGCAATCAACACACAATACTACATTTGACGTTTTAAGTAAATGCTTTAAAACCGATTGACTCTCCTTTTCAGAAAATTATTTTAAAATATTTAACTGTTTATGAATTTATTCTTTGTAATAGTAATGTGTTTACTAATTATATTTTAAATGAGTGTGTTTTATATTATGTTGTAGTTCAGTTCGACTTAAAATCTATTGCTTCTAAAGATACATAGGGAAAAAAAAGTTTTTCAAAATTATGATAGCTGATTAAATAAAATATTTTCTTAAGCATTGTATTTTAAAATCAAATGTGGCTAAATCGTTTTAACTAGGATCATGTTTTTTTACTAAAATCAAATAAATAGTTTTTTCCCATCAATTTAAAATATGTTCAGCCCTCTTTAGTGGTCGCATGGTCTAAGGCGTCACTCTCGTGTCAGACTGGCCTGCTGAAGACGGTGAAAATAGAGGTTAGAATCCCGGTCAGATCTACTGAGGGTGTTTTTCCTAAATGGTCTCCCCCTCTCCTCCCACGAAAATTTAAGTAGATTACGATACTTCTAAGATGCTTCCTTCTTCGCCCCTACTACATTAAAGTAGCTATCATATATAAATATGACCGCCTCTGTGGTCTAGTGGTCAGAGCTCCTGGATACAAGTCCAGAGGTCCCGGGTTCGATACCCCGTGCTTCCATAATCTATCTGTAAAGCAGTGGGTCTGGAACGGGGTTAACCAAGCATCATGAGGACAAATGAGGAGCTATTTGAATAAAGAAGTAGCAGTCCCGGTTTATAAAACTGAGATTAACGGCTGAAGGGTTTGTTGTGCTGATCACATGACACCCTCTATCCGCAAATTTTGGCACTATTATCGCTAACGGTGGCGGCCGCTCGGTTGGTATAGCTCGCTTGCGAGCTTACACCATGGAATTTTTTATTATCATATAAGCGTATACGGTACCCTGAATAGTTAGCAGGACGCGGGGATTAAAAAAAGTTTGATAAGTAAGACAAATCTTTTGTCTGATAATTTCACCAAATAAAAAAAAAGAAAGAAGTAGTTCAAAGGAACCGTGGAACTGGAACCGTGGAAATTTGTAAAGAAATGTAGACCTACTGTTTTTGACAAATTAAAACTCTTATTGGCACTTCGGCCATGACAAGTAGTGTGCTCACTTACTATAAGTATATTACAAACAGGTTATTATGTTTTTCATTTTAAATTATAACTTTTAGAACACACTATTTTTATGTAATTAAAACACTACGTGTTTCTGTTAACATATGCAATTTTGCAAAGATAAAAAACGGAACACTTAAAGAAATCAACGTTAGTTATGTTATTTATTAAATTATAAAATAAATCATTAGTTAAAAAATGTATCATCGTGAAAAGAGCTGTATAATATACCTTTTGTTAAGGTGGGGAGGAGGTAACGCGAGAAAAGGTTCAGTGTTTTTGAAATTTTTATAGCAAAACATTTTTTTGGTCAAAATAAATCAAATATTGTTTCTATACAAGCGAGTTTAATTCTCTTCACATGGTGACATCAACAGTTGTTGAATATCTGTCAAGAGTATCCTGGAATTCAATGTCAATTTTTTCTCTTCATTTAAAAAAGTATTTAGATGATTCCACTATTTTCATAATAGATAGTCAACAACTGTTGATATTACCATGTGAAGAAAATACATGTTTGTACAGACGCAATATTTGATTCATTTTGACCAAAAAAAGGTTTTGCTATAAAAACTGCAAAAACACGTACCTTTTTCCCGTGATCCCTGCAACCCCACCTTAACACTAAAAGGTAGCAAGCTTACCTTATATTATTCCAGTATGGTGTATCATATAAAATAGGATCATAGTATAGTCTATCAAGATAAGTGTGCTACCTTACTTGTTTCCACTATAATTTATCTTATAAGATAGAGCCACAATATAATCAGTCATGGTGAGACTGTTACCTATCAGAGTGTTTTACTTTCTCGCTATCTTACAGATAGAGAAAGTATTGTGATCGCCAAAAAATCGAACTCGAGATTTTGATAAATCTCGACGTTTCATGACCCCCAGAATTCTAAAAAGTGTTTTTTGAATTTCCGTGTCTCTCTGTCTTTCTGTACCTCCAACTAGAGCCTAAACTATTTTATCGATCGGGCTAAAACTTGGTATCTAGGGTTTTCATAGGGTTGCCCCGAAGAGTTTTTAGAATTGGATATCCAACCTTAAAATTAAGGGTAGTTTACTGGAGGGCAAAAAGTCAAAAAGTTGATTTTCTCAAAATCGGCTCTAACAATTTTGATTAAATTTCATTTCTAAACATTTATAAATATTCCAAACAAACCGGCTATTCTCAATATTTCGGCAAAATGACTTTAAGAGCTTCGGGCTGAAACGTAAATTCTCATTTAAAAAAAATATCGTATGGTATATATGACCGGGAGAGACATGAAATTCAGGTTCAGTCGTCTTATGTGTAGACTATTAGCCTCTCTGGTAGCACAAAACTTCGCCCAGGGTACACCATGGAAAGGGTACACCATAGGAAGTTGTCTACATGCAATGAGATGATTTGATGATAGTGATTATGAAGTTGTGAAGCCAGGGGTGAGTCTTAACTTATGACAAACTAACTAAATCCCGGGGACCGTTGGGATCACTCCCCTTGGGGGGAAAATACCCAAGGTACCAGCCGAGAATCGAACCCGGGACACCTAGGCTCTTAGCTAGGTTCACTGACCAACACACCACGATGCTGGTTACCTTTCAGGCTAAACGGAGTATACATTCATTTGTTTGATTTATATTGGAATCCTTGTTCTCATCGTTCACTTTGTTTAGCCTGAAAGATAGAAGTCTTACATTGACGAATTACACTACCGCCCTATCTTATAAGCTACACTATAGTGGAACTAAGCAAGATAGCAGTCTTACATTGACGGATTACACTACAGCCCTATCTTTAAGCTACACTATAGTGGAACTAAGCAAGATAGCAGTCTTACCTTGATTGATTACACTATGGCCCTATCTTAAAAGCTACACTATAGTGGAACCAAGCAAGATAGTAGTCTAATCTTGACTGATTATACTATGGCCCCATCTTATAAGCTACACTATAGTGGAACTAAGCAAGATAGTAGTCTAATCTTGACTGATTACACTATGGCCCCATCTTATAAGATACACTATAGTGGAACTAAGCAAGATAGCAGTCTTACCTTGACTGATTATACTATAGCCCTATCTTATAAGATACACTATAGTGGAACCAAGCAAGGTAAAATTGCTACCTTTGCGGGTAAACGAAGGGTACAATATAATATATCGAAGCGACTAGTAGAAGTGGTCTGTTAAATCGTGACGAGGGTGAAGTGAGGAGTCCGGACTGTAATGTGAGGTGTTGTAGGAACAACTGGCTCGCGAGAAGCAGGTGAGCGGGCGTGTTCAGCTGCAGGTGTTCTACCACGACGAGAAGAAGGAGCTTGTGGTGTCTGTGTTGGCGGCGGACGATCTAGCACCCAGGGAAGACACGGGGTATGGTTGTCTGCCCGAGGCCTTCCTCAAACTGCGGCTACTGCCCGATACGTGAGTCTATGCCATGTTTTATGATCTATATCCTGGAAGCTAGGGCTACATTCTAGCTTGTACCTTTGCAGATTAAGGGGTTGGAACGCTTAGGTGGAGCTAGGAGGGTTGTTACCTAGAGCTAATTTTGGATTGAAGTAGCTACGAGCTAATATTGGATGGAAGTTAGCGTGAGTTGATGTTGGATGGAAGTTACCTGGAGTTAATGCTGGATGGAAGTTACATGAGTTAATGATATATGGGAGTTACCTTGAGTTAATGTTGAATGAAAGTTTCCTTGAGTTTATGTTGGATGGAAGTTACATGAGTTAATGTTATATGGGAGTTACCTTGAGTTACTGTTGTATTGAAGCTACCTTGAATTAAAGCTGTATAGAAGTTACCATGAGTTAATGTTGAATGAAAGTTTCCTTGAGTTGACGCTGAATGGAAATTACCATGAGTTAATGTTGTATAGAAGTTATCGCGATTTAGTGTAGGATTAAAGTTATCTTTAGTTAATGTTGAATGGAAGTTAAGGTGGGTTAATGAGGTATTAATGGCACGCCAGTCGAGTCCTCCAGCGCTAAGTCAAAAAGGACTCTAGTAATATTATTAAATGGTAGGCTGGCTGTGTTTTACATCACATACTGTATGTTTTCATTTTTTAAGTTAATTTCGTTTCACCTTACTTTTTTTCTAAACATTTTAACAGAGGTGAAAACTGTACAGCGAAATCTGAAATTGCTGAGCCCACTCAAAACCCTATTTGGAACGCAACATTTGACTTCATTAAGGTGCCCGGTGAGACCCTCATGGAGAGGACTATTGAAGTCACTCTTTGGGACTACTGTCCAGACAGGGAGAATGTCTTCTTAGGTGAGCATTAACACCACGTTTATCCCCAAAATAATGTTGGCCATTCTTTTGTAGAAAGATTGATTAGTAACTAACTAATTACCCATTCTTAGCACGGTATGTGTCTTATACAGGGTGTAGATGAATACAGTTTACATACTTCTAGGGAGTCCAAAGTATACCAAAGTATATAATAAGAAACTCGTGTCCATAAACGTAGCTTTTGCTCGTTGCAGAATGTAAGTGTTGGTATATTCAGTAATAGGAATAGTTCTCACAATACTTCATTTGTTTACATTACATACAAAAATGTTTAGCAATACCAAAGCAGAGGCTACAATAATTGCTCAGAATGACGTCCACTAACTGCGATGCAAGCATTGTACCTGAGAAGCCAATTTTAGTACACTCTTTCAAAAATGTCAGGCCTCATTTTAATTTCTTACCCTGTGGCGAGAATGCTTTCTAGCATATCTTCCTCAATTTCGACAGGGGTTTCTTGTACAAGGCTTTTATTGTTGGCCCCGCAGGAAAAGTCTAGCGGAATTAAGTCTGGGGAACGTGGAGGCCATTATACTGGTCCCCCTCGACCCATCATCTGTTCCTGAATATTTGGCTGATATTAGTCTTGGATGGCGAGTGAAAAGTGTGGTGGCACACCATCTTGTTGCAGCCACATCTGTTGATGAATCATAACGGCACGGCTTCAACAATTCTGGCAATATTTCATGCAGGAATATCAAATAAACGGGGCCGATGTGGCGGGGTGGAAGAAGGTACGGACAAACAAACTACCGCCGATGTGGCGGGGTGGAAGAAGGTACGGACAAACAAACTACCACCGATGTGACGGGGTGGAAGAAGGTATGGACAAACAAAATACAGCCGATGTGACGGGGTGGAAGAAGGTATGGACAAACAAACTACCGCCGATGTGACGGGGTGGAAGAAGGTATGGACAAACTACACACAAACAAACTACCGCCGATGTGGCGGGGTGGAAGAAGTTACGCACAAACAAACTACCGTCGATGTGGCGGGGTGGAAGAAGGTATGGACAAACAAACTACAGCCGATGTGGCGGGGTGGAAGAAGGTATGCACATACAAACTACCGCCGATGTGGTGGGGTGGAAGAAGGTATGGACAAACAAACTACCGCCGATGTGGCGGGGTGGAAGAAGGTATGCACAAACAAACTACCGCCGATGTGACAGGGTGGAAGAAGGTATGGACAAACAAACTACCGCCGATGTGACAGGGTGGAAGAAGGTATGGACAAACAAACTACCGCCGATGTGGCGGGGTGGAAGAAGGTACGGACAAACAAACTACAGCCGATGTGACGGGGTGGAAGAAGGTACGGACAAACAAACTACAGCCGATGTGGCGGGGTGGAAGAAGGTATGGACAAACAAACTACAGCCGATGTGACGGGGTGGAAGAAGGTATGGACAAACAAACTACAGCCGATGTGACGGGGTGGAAGAAGGTATGGACAAACAAACTACAGCCGATGTGACGGGGTGGGAGAAGGTACGGACAAACAAACTACAGCCGATGTGGCGGGGTGGGAGAAGGTACGGACAAACAAACTACAGCCGATGTGACGGGGTGGAAGAAGGTATGGACAAACAAACTACCGCCGATATGGCGGGGTGGAAGAAACTAATGGAGCGATTGGCGTGAGGGTTTTATTCGTTCCAAACATGACTCTTTCGGGAGTTGAAAATGCCTTCCCTGGTGAAGGAAGTTTCACCAGTAAACTGAACAAGCCGTGGAAATTCAACTTGCAACAGGCAACGTTGCACAAACCAGTGAGAAAAGTTAACTAGTCGCAGAAAATCGGCTGGACTCATTGCTTAAACTCTCTACGGATGGTAGGGGTGGAGCTGTGGTTCATGCAGAACCTGCCAGACGCTCATATGATTGACACCCATGTCACGTCCAATGGTTCTGCTGCTAATGGATGGGTTCTGTTCAAACCTATGAATTACTTATTCTTCAAATCCTGCAGTACAGCAGTTCCTCCGAGACCCGCAGTTCACCTTGTTGACTGTGAAAGATCCTTTTTACCGCAATCGTTGTAAAAACCCTGGCTAACATTGTATGAGATGGAGTTGGACTATTTGGAAAACGGTCTACCTGAAGCCGATGAGCATCCTACCATTTCAATTAGCTCACCGTACATTAACACCATGCTAGCGTATTCGATAAAAGTGTACCCATCCATGCTCTACTGTGATTGAACGTTAGAGATTAGAGAGTTTTAGCAAAACGTTTAACGTTTACAGTGGTCGTTACATTGGTCGAGTAACCTCACGTGAATTAAAAGACAGCATGCAGAATACTGGGCAAACACCCAGAAGCAAAGGCATGGGAAGCTAATGATGCCGAAACCATGTCCAAAGAGAAGCACTGCTATACTGAACCTTAACAGGAAGCAGATGAGACTAATGGTGAGTCTAATGACTGGCCATGGGAATTTCAGGAAACACCTATACAACATGGGGGTAGAGAGAGAGACCATGAAATGTAGAAAGTGCAATGAGGAAGATGAAACAGCATCACACCTCATATTCCAATGTAAAACATTGGAACTAAGAAGATACAACCAATTTGGAACTCTGGACCCAAATGGAATTGTATCTAGTGATCATCTAGTTGAGGGACTCCTTGGGCTTTTTAGGAACACAGGATGGCTTGACTAGGATAACAGGGAGAGATACCGCACAATAAGCTGAGGCTTCGGTGTGGGCAGGCAGGGGGAATGGACCCTCCTGTTTTGTCTCCCTGTAACAATCTAATCTAATCTAACCTCACGTGATCATAACCTGGCAAATGCAACGCGTTATCATTTGTTTTTGTCTAAACAGTTCCAGTCTGCAACGCGCAAACGGTGCGTTTCCAGACACGAGTTCCTTATTAAAAGTTGTTCTACTTTTGACCCCCTGCATATACTAGAAGTTTGTAGCTTGTATTCATTTACATCCTGTACAATACGTATCATATATTATAGAAATTGTTTATGCGATGTTAGTTAGACAGAAAATAGACCAACTGTTAAATATAATAGCTAAAATCATATCCGACACATTAGCTTAGTCAGAAGCGTGTCTATTTACTGATTTAATGGTCCCGGGTACGATTCCCAGCATGGCCGAAAAATTTATAACTGGGGAAATGTGGGTTACCCCTTTCATGGTGATGAATTAACGGATTGGAGCTGGATGCTGTGTTATATATATAAGTTAGTTTATAGGTTGTGTGCTGATATAATAAACCAGTTCAGAAAGTGCACGTTAAATACTTCAAATAAATTACAAAAATTATATTATTATTATTATTATTATTATTATTATTATTATTATTATTATTATTATTATTATTATTATTAGTGGTGGTTACGAACCGGATTCCCATATTAGTAGCTAGAGCTTTAAACGAGAAAACAATTAGTTTTTTTAACCATCATTTACTATAGATTTATTATCTAGATCTAAGAACCTTTTGAAAAGCAGACACTGAGAAAAAAAAAGTTATGTTTCGTAACCACCATATTTTAAAAAAAAGATGGACGTAAATCGTAACCATCCAATGTGCTACCGTACGTCCAAGCTATGTCCGTGCGAAGTTTCAGCAAAATAAGTGCATTTGATTGAAAGAATAACTGACAGATACCAACTCATTTTTATATACCGTGAGCTAGTTTCATAGGTAGATTGAGTACGCCTCAAGTGCAGTATTACACTAAATGAAAGACGACACCTACCTAAAATTGAATGTAATGGGCCAGCTACGCATTTGAAACTGGTCCATTACATTCTGATCTAGGTAGGTGTCGTCCTGTAGCCTATTTGGTATAGTACCTCATTGGCGGCTTACTCAATCTAACTCTGAAACTGGCCTCCTGTTTATGTTCGGTTCATGTTCGAAGCTCAGAGAGGTAGTAGGGTGATATAAAAGGAGTGGTTGGATGTAAGCAACCTGGTGGTGAGAACCCTTTCTTCAACCCCCAAAAAAAAATTGTGAGAGAAGCAACATGGCCAGATCAGGAACACGTCAGTAATAAGAGCGAAACAAGACATGCGCGTGGTATTGATATCCTGTTACATGTGTATTGAACAAGGAATGTTTGACTGAAAGTCTGAAACACAGGCACACAACCTCTTATTTACAGCAGCACATAAGGAATACAACAATTGTTCTGAATTGTGTCCAGCTCATCAACGCACCTATTTCATTGGAAAATCATGTTTGCCTGGATCCGTTCAAACATTCCTTGGACAGTCTCACCAGCACATTTCGTAATCCAATGATTTTATAGCTCCATAAAAATAAGTCTGTGGGAATCATGTCCGGGGATAAGGCCATCCACAGCCTGCTGTTGGCATGTATTGATTGAGTGGTCAGAGGTGCATGTTGCTGACCTGCCCCTATGCTTTTTTCCGCGTTTTGGGGGGGGGGGGGA
>CABFWB010000068.1:344874-358952 GCA_902151455.1 Timema bartmani | reverse complement strand
GGGGGGGGGGGGAAGGGTTTCACCACCAGGCTGATAACATAATGCGTACAATATAATCTTTTATGCAATTTAGAATACACTATATATATATATCATAATGGCTATCTATATATAGAGATATATGTTTCAAATGGCTATCTCAGTGTGCTGCCATTTTCTTTTGTCGCTATTTTTATTTAATCAAATATTTGCTAGCCATCCTTAATTGATTTTTAACTCTTCTTTGCTGGTACTAACTATAAAACGAACAAAGATACCCAAAGACACGTTTAAGGCAGAATTCAATTGATAACAGACTGGACACAGAACTGAAGTATCACCATTATGGCGGTGGTTATTCTTTTCTAGGAGAAGCCACGGTGGACCTACAGAAAGCCTTCATGGAGGATCGGCCAACCTGGTATCGTCTGGAGGATCCTAAACAGATAAGGATGGGGGGGAAGTCCCCACATGCCTCCCCACGAGGATCTCTTGCTACGGAACTCGCCCAGAGGCTGGTCAGGCGCTCAGACTTTGGCCTACAACGATCATTCTCAGGTTCGCTGGCAAATACTATCACAACATGAGCTCGGAGTCTTGCATGGGAAAGCTTTCCACTGACCTTCTAGTGTATATCATGATATTTCCAGATGTATCATTGTATATGGGATCTTTTAACTGACCTTCCTAACTAGTGTTGTTCAACCTTTTTTGTTTGCATACCTTCAATTATAATTTATTTTCCACTGTGTACCCCAAAAATTGTTTGTGCATAGTGCAAGCTATATATATCTATATAAATAAAAGTCTAATGGTGTCTGTATATTCAGGGTGATTTGTAATTGTATACAATAAAGTTGTATGGTGAAATCTAAATTGAAAAAGAAACTGAAAGTCTCATAATAAAATATTGCCGGGCAAGGCCCTAGCAAGTCAATAATTTCGGGGGGAGGGGGGGGGTGGGCACATCACCCAATTGCCAGAAGCTAGAAAAAATTCTATATGATAAATAGTTCTAGAAGCTATCTGAAGTGTTTTTTTATGGTAACATAACCCAACTACCAGAGGCTAGGAAAAATTTTAAATATTAAACACCTCTAGAAGCTATCTGAAGTGCTTTTTATGGTAACAAACAGCCCCCTAATTTGTTCTTGTATCTTAATTTTAATATTGTTTAAACCATATAGCCATATATATTTTGTTCATAAAATTTCGGGGGTTTGAACCCCCCCTCCCCCCAAAAAAAAATCTGGCTACGGCCTTATTGCCGGGACTGCTTCATTATAAAGATATGGCAACATTGCGGGATAGCATTGCGCATACGTTGTTCGGCTTGCCTGAGACGTGGAATGTCACATTCAGTTGCTTGCTGTGATTTAAAGTGGCCAGTAAGACGCGGCACCAATAAATAAACGAGGAACTGATCGATATTATTCTGATTTACGATGAGGAATTACAGAATTCCACTGCCGCTGCACATACGTATGTTGCACGACATTCCTGTGAGATGACACTCAAATCCAAATTACATTTGTGGCGTTCATCGTCGCGTGGGCGGTTGCTTTACATCTGTGACGGTCAACGCTGGTAAGCCGCGACATCGCGAGATCATTGTAGTGGAAGACGTGGACAACATTATATAACCAATTAATTTAATTTGCAACATGTCCAGGAGTTGAAAGCAGCTTTCAATTTCGAATGCCCTAAAACATTCTGCGATTGGCTGCTGCACTACCATGCCACAGATCTGCAATTCCCTTACTGGCTATGTATGAGGCAACTTTTACCAGAAATGGTTGTGTCACTCTGCGTAACCAGCACATTTGGGCCGACACAGATCCAAATGCCGTCCTGGAGGACCATTCGCAATATCAATTCTCCATCAACGTTTGGGCGGGAGTTTGGGGTGCTATTCTACTTGGGCCATATGAAATGGCTGCACGACAATAAGGTTAAAACTACTTACACTTTCTGAGGACCTTCCCCCCCCCTCCCCCCGTCCCCCCCCAACTACTTTAGGAAGTTTCACTCCGCTGGCAACGCAGCTGAACATGTGGCTGCTTAAGGATGGAACCCCTGCACATTACGACCGTGCAGTGAGAAGCCATTTGGATGAATACTATCCCAGGCGAAGGATTGGACGCAATGGGCATGTTGCATGGCCGGTGCGATCTCCCGATCTCACACCTTGTTACTTCTGGTTGTGGGGCCACACGAGGGGAATTGTGTACCCCCAACGACACAACACGAGAGAACGTCTGTGGAATACAATTGTGGCTGCTGGAAATACAATCTAGGATATGCCGCACCTCTTCCAAAGAACACGACACCCGTGGTGCAAGAGGGTTGAACTGTGTAGTGAATGCAATGGTGGAGACTTTTAACAGCTGTTCCACTACCCAGGTCAGTAAAAAAAAACTTTACAACATAACGTTACACTCTTTATGGTCTGTCCCTGTCAGTCTTTCGATAAAGAAGCAGTCCCGGAAATATTTTGTTATGAGACTTTTAGTTTCTTTTTCAGTGTAGATTCCACTGCACTACTTTATTTTAATATAATTACGAATCACTCTGCATGAATGTATATCTGTTCAGAGAGATTTTAGTACTTCTCAGTGATTAAAAAAAAAAGGCTGAAATTTAGTGATATTGTAGAGAAACCACTCAAGAGGTGCGCAAATTTTTCACACTTGAAAACTGATAGAAAATAAAAGCGTGATTTATTTAATAATTTTAATTCGTCGACATGTTATTTGTATTTCAAAAGCAAGGAGAATCTAGAATCTAAATTCCAATCTCAAATCCAAAGAACAATGGCCGATTATAATACAGTGAGCTGTGTTTATAGTTTGGTTGATTTGTAAACTTTTTTATATCAGTTAGCAAAATGTGTGTCTTCGGTCGATAAAATTTTACAGTTAGCGTTTAGCAAATTTACTTAATTTAAGTTTACAGTTATATATCCTATATATGATGCATTCATAGAAACCGATTACTACTACAGTTAAAAGACAGCTAACACTGCAGAGCTTTATAAAATATAAAAGTAATGTTTGGTCTGTGTGGGTATAAAACTAAACAGGGCTTGTGCAACGGAACCCGCCTAGTAGGTAGTGACCAAATTGGGTTCAAATCTAATCTACGCATCAATTTTAACGGGTTTGTTTCAAGGGAACATGTGTTTCATATCAAAAATTGATTTGGCCCATGTAGACCCTGACATCCCTTTTATTTTGAGACGGAGTCATTTCCCAGTTAAACTAGCGGGTTTTTTTTTACCTCCAATACTGTATTCAGTCTATGGCCTGGGTCAGTTTTTTTTTTATTGAACTCATATATTTTCCACTACCGGCTTACTGGTCCTGTCGTAGTTTCATCTGCTTTATAACCTAAATGAAGACTAGGACAGGCACAACATCAAGTCCCTGGCCATGTCGAGAACCGAACCCGGGACCCTTATCTCAGTAGGCAGACACGCTACCGATTGAGCTAAGGTGTCGGATAAACTGGTGTTCTCATTGACTATTAATAAGTCACATGATCAAACCTTGAATAGGGCTGGTATTTATCTTCCCAGGCCAGTTTTCAATCATGGCCAATTGTTTGTGGCTTTTTCCAGGGTTGTAAAGCTCAACAGACGTAAGGGCTAAAGTTATTAAAGAATCAAATCAGTGGAGAATATTACCGGAAAAACTTTGTAGTATTCACAAAAAATATAGTAGCTTATATAAAGAAATTTTGTAATATATCAATTAAAATAAAATTAATTTAATTTATTCGGACTTAAGCCACTCTTACTTAATATAATTCAGTGAACGAAACATCATTTTATAAAAAGCTAGCCCAGCCTAATACAACCTAATATTTCATGCACCTACAAATTGAAGGTTTGGTTTTGTTAGGATGGGTAATATTGACATCAGCCTTTCATAGGCAGGCTTAAAAATTAGTTTTATAATATACATATAAAATAAATAAATTATTTTCAAAATAATTTATTAGATCAGGAGTCCTCAAACTACTTGCCCACGGGCTAGATCCGGTCCACGGATGCTTCGACAAAAATAAAATAAAAAATTAAGAAAATAATTTCAATGACGAATACCGAAATGGTGGTGTTTCTGTATGCAAATACAAAACACCTCCATACATACCACTATATACGGCCGACGGCAGTATTGTAAACGCGTCATCAGAACAGTCCTACTGTTGTGTACAGTTTCTCTGTAATCGCTAGCCGAGTTTTATAAAGTGTCTGCTGAGCGGAAGGACTGAGGAACGTATCCTATTTGAGGAGTTAGGGTGTAACTATGTTGACCGCACAGCTTAAATTTAGTCATGTTTAAGTATGGCTATAAGCTGTGTATGTACACATACACTATAGAATGATATACGTCTCGTTTTAGATCCAGCCCACCAAGCACCTTCAATAACCTAACGGGGCCCTCCTCTCAATAAGTTTGGGGACTCATGTATTAGATAATAAGTTTTAAATGAGAAATCTATGTATAATACATTTTACGTGCCCTTTAAAATGTATTCATGTACCCGCAAGGTACGGGTGCCCCAGGTTGAATACCACTTTTCTAGACACTACATCTTTATGTTCAGATGTATTCATGAATAGTAGACCTTTTCCTTTACTTACAATACAATACCTCGAATATTTCTTGATTTATTTTTACATGATGTATGAATAGTACTCAACCCGAAGGTTTGATGGATCCTCAACAGTTCCGTCATTAGCTGTAAAGCCTAAGCAGCATTGAATTTTCGTACTAGGGAAATAAGGAGTGAGGTAATTTACCGTTGCTTTCCCTCATTGAGCCAGAAGGTACTATTTCATATCAATCTACCAAACTCACCGAGATACATACACCAACTAACACTCAAAGCGACACCTTCACTCCATTCATCACAGGGACTGGCTGTATATTGAATGTTATTACTAGTATCGTTCATACACCAACTGACCCTACAAGCGACACCTTCACTCCATTCATCACAGGGACTGGCTGTATATTGAATGTTATTACTAGTATCGTTCATACACCAACTGACCCTACAAGCGACACCTTCACTCCATTCATCACAGGGACTGGCTGTATATTGAATGTTATTACTAGTATCGTTCATACACCAACTGACCCTACAAGCGACACCTTCACTCCATTCATCACAGGGACTGGCTGTATATTGAATGTTATTACTAGTATCGTTCATACACCAACTGACCCTACAAGCGACACCTTCACTCCATTCATCACAGGGACTGGCTGTATATTGAATGTTATTACTAGTATCGTTCATACACCAACTGACCCTACAAGCGACACCTTCACTCCATTCATCACAGGGACTGGCTGTATATTGAATGTTATTACTAGTATCGTTCATACACCAACTGACCCTACAAGCGACACCTTCACTCCATTCATCACAGGGACTGGCTGTATATTGAATGTTATTACTAGTATCGTTCATACACCAACTGACCCTACAAGCGACACCTTCACTCCATTCATCACAGGGACTGGCTGTATATTGAATGTTATTACTAGTATCGTTCATACACCAACTGACCCTACAAGCGACACCTTCACTCCATTCATCACAGGGACTGGCTGTATATTGAATGTTATTACTAGTATCGTTCATACACCAACTGACCCTACAAGCGACACCTTCACTCCATTCATCACAGGGACTGGCTGTATATTGAATGTTATTACTAGTATCGTTCATACACCAACTGACCCTACAAGCGACACCTTCACTCCATTCATCACAGGGACTGGCTGTATATTGAATGTTATTACTAGTATCGTTCATACACCAACTGACCCTACAAGCGACACCTTCACTCCATTCATCACAGGGACTGGCTGTATATTGAATGTTATTACTAGTATCGTTCATACACCAACTGACCCTACAAGCGACACCTTCACTCCATTCATCACAGGGACTGGCTGTATATTGAATGTTATTACTAGTATCGTTCATACACCAACTGACCCTACAAGCGACACCTTCACTCCATTCATCACAGGGACTGGCTGTATATTGAATGTTATTACTAGTATCGTTCATACACCAACTGACCCTACAAGCGACACCTTCACTCCATTCATCACAGGGACTGGCTGTATATTGAATGTTATTACTAGTATCGTTCATACACCAACTGACCCTACAAGCGACACCTTCACTCCATTCATCACAGGGACTGGCTGTATATTGAATGTTATTACTAGTATCGTTCATACACCAACTGACCCTACAAGCGACACCTTCACTCCATTCATCACAGGGACTGGCTGTATATTGAATGTTATTACTAGTATCGTTCATACACCAACTGACCCTACAAGCGACACCTTCACTCCATTCATCACAGGGACTGGCTGTATATTGAATGTTATTACTAGTATCGTTCATACACCAACTGACCCTACAAGCGACACCTTCACTCCATTCATCACAGGGACTGGCTGTATATTGAATGTTATTACTAGTATCGTTCATACACCAACTGACCCTACAAGCGACACCTTCACTCCATTCATCACAGGGACTGGCTGTATATTGAATGTTATTACTAGTATCGTTCATACACCAACTGACCCTACAAGCGACACCTTCACTCCATTCATCACAGGGACTGGCTGTATATTGAATGTTATTACTAGTATCGTTCATACACCAACTGACCCTACAAGCGACACCTTCACTCCATTCATCACAGGGACTGGCTGTATATTGAATGTTATTACTAGTATCGTTCATACACCAACTGACCCTACAAGCGACACCTTCACTCCATTCATCACAGGGACTGGCTGTATATTGAATGTTATTACTAGTATCGTTCATACACCAACTGACCCTACAAGCGACACCTTCACTCCATTCATCACAGGGACTGGCTGTATATTGAATGTTATTACTAGTATCGTTCATACACCAACTGACCCTACAAGCGACACCTTCACTCCATTCATCACAGGGACTGGCTGTATATTGAATGTTATTACTAGTATCGTTCATACACCAACTGACCCTACAAGCGACACCTTCACTCCATTCATCACAGGGACTGGCTGTATATTGAATGTTATTACTAGTATCGTTCATACACCAACTGACCCTACAAGCGACACCTTCACTCCATTCATCACAGGGACTGGCTGTATATTGAATGTTATTACTAGTATCGTTCATACACCAACTGACCCTACAAGCGACACCTTCACTCCATTCATCACAGGGACTGGCTGTATATTGAATGTTATTACTAGTATCGTTCATACACCAACTGACCCTACAAGCGACACCTTCACTCCATTCATCACAGGGACTGGCTGTATATTGAATGTTATTACTAGTATCGTTCATACACCAACTGACCCTACAAGCGACACCTTCACTCCATTCATCACAGGGACTGGCTGTATATTGAATGTTATTACTAGTATCGTTCATACACCAACTGACCCTACAAGTGACACCTTCACTCCATTCATCACAAGGACTGGTTGTATATTGAATGTTATTACTAGTATCGTTCATACACCAAATGACCCTACAAGCGACACCTTCATCACAGGAACTGGCTGTATATTGAATGTTAGTACTAGTATAGTTCATACACCTGCCGCTTTCATTTTGTCAGAGCCACGAGTGAAACTGAGAAAGATCAATGAAAGTAACAAACTGATCCAGCCCATATAAGTACAAGTAGCTATAGTACATTGTAAACACTATATCTGACGAGAGATGGATCTGGACACATAAGACCTTTTCACTGAACTTCTAGACAATACCATGATAATTATTTACTTACACCAATGATCATATTTGTTAAATTATGTACTGCCTTAACTATACTATTATGTTTATAATGCATTATATAAATTTACTCAAACTATTTATGATTGTTTTTAAATTTGGATACCATATTAATCAACAACAACTTGTTCAAAATTGATATTTGTCAACGTCCAACAAATCAACGTTGGTACAATTATACAACTTTAAGTTAGGTTTAGTTTTAAGAGAGTTGTTTCCTGAATACCGTTGTTTATTTATGAGGTGTGAAAGAATTCATCTAACGTGTTTCAGACGACAAAGAGAGTGACGAGAAGTCCGGCAGTCCGGAACTGTGTTTTCTTCATCCTGACCACGCGTATCAGTGCGGCTCGAGACGAGGTTCGAGCCAGTCCGAGGTGTTGGAGGTCGAGACCTATGAGCTGGGCAAGGACTTCTCGAGGTCTCTCCCTGGATCCAGGCGCAGCTCATTCCAGTCGGCCCAGAATGCCGCTAACAAAGGTATACATGACAAAGACTTCCTTCCAGTCAACTCAGACTGCTACTAACAAAGGTATACATGACAAAGACTTCTTTCCCGTCAACTCAGACTGCTGCTAACAAAGGTATACATGACAAAGACTTCCTTCCGGTCAACTCGGACTGCTGCTAACAAAGGTATACATGACGAAGACTTCTTTCCAGTCAACTCAGAATGCTGCTAACAAAGGTATACAGTTGCTTTATCAGATTCTATGTGGATTCTACAAGCAAAGATGGATGGAAATTTCAATATTATTTCTTTCAGGACGGCAAATCTCGCACATAATTAACGATTTTAATATGAAGAAATGTTTATAAAATACAAACATATATTTTCCTGGTCAACATTGATAACATTTTACAATATTATTGTTGTTCTATAAGTATTGATAATTTCTATCAAAAAATAGCAACTGCATATCACATGACTTGACGTGTTGATACGTGAAAGTAGATCGAATTTTTTTTAGTTGTCAGATAAGACCCTTTCTATAAGAAAATGTTATAAGTTCACGGAGATATCTGAAAATGCTGGTAATATTACTCCGCTTTGATACAACATCAAGTATTGTAGACAACAGGTTCACATGAGTTGTTTTACAGAAGTGAACATCTAAACTACAACAGGCTCACATTATGTTGTTTTACAAATGTGGACGTCCCAGCTATTACAGGTTAACATGACGTTGTTTTACAGATGTGGACGTCGTCCCTCCTCCCAGCTACAACAAGGATCGCCGGCGTAGCTCCTGCACACGGGTAATGCGCGACCCGGACGAGATCCTCCGCAACTTGAAGGCGGTCAAAGGCGAGTTGGGTCGCACAATGAGCCTCACCGGTGACAAACGCTCTTCCAGGCGTGAGTATATCACTGTGCCTTTACTCGTGTCATGCAATGGTAGCTCCAGTTGAGGGGAGTCACGTTTGGGAAGTGACTTTACTCGGGTTACGCAGCGATAGTTCCAGTTGAGGGGGGGTTCACGTGGGAGAAGTCCCTTTACTCGGATCATCCAGCGATAGTTCCAATTTAGGGGGTTCACGTGGGGGAAGTCACTTTACTCAGATCATCCAGCGATAGTTCCAGTTTAGGGGGGCTCACGTGGGAGAAATTCTTTTACTCGGATCATACAGCGATAGTTCTAGTTGAAGGGGGTTCAGTGGGAGAAGTCCCTTTTCCCGGATCATCCAGCGATAGTTCCAGTTTAGGGGGCTCATGTGGGAGAAATCCCTTCACTCGGATCATCCAGCGATAGTTCCAGTTTAGGGGGGCTCACGTGGGAGAAATCCCTTTACTCGGATCATCCAGCGATAGTTCCAGTTTAGGGGGCTCACGTGGGAGAAATCTCTTCACTCGGATCATCCAGCGATAGTTCCAGTTTAGGAGGGCTCACGTGGGAGAAATCCCTTTACTCGGATCATCCAGTGATAGTTCCAGTTTAGGGGGGCTCACGTGGGGGAAGTACTAGTACGTTATATCAATTAAGCTGCCTAGGTAGCTGAGATATTGCTCAATAAGATGTGCCGCTTAGTTTAAATATTGACAAAACTTTCAAGATTATATGCATTCGGTGTTTACTGGAATGAATACAAAGCTATGTTCTATTCCCCTATATATTATATATGTATAAACATAGTTTGAAAGTTGAAATTTTCCACTTCTGAAAATTCCACAAATACACATATTTCGGTTGATCATTAAGAACTATATTCCCTAGTAAACAAAAGGTAACTGATATAGGAGCGTAGAGTGTATTTTTGTGAATCTAAATATGCCATTTGATAAGAAAGTTCTATACACTAATTCTATTGTCACTTGTATCTTAATACTCCCCTGTTTGTTCTCCTAATGCTGGACATCTCCACCTAGAAACGTTACAAACCCCATTTATCTGTGGCGTTTAGTATTTTAATTTCTGTTCTACTCCGAACAGGTAGTAAGACGTGGTGCTAAAACAAACTAATACAAAACTTTCAACTCATCCTCTGAATACTAAGCCCGCATTCTAATTTAATTTTATTTTAAATCAATTTGTGTAAAAAAAAAATTTCTCCCAAAAACATAAAAAGCAGAAAACCTTTAAGGTGGGATTGCAACGCGTGATAAAGGCAGTATTTTTGCAGTTTTAAAAGCAACACATGTTTTTGGCCAAAATAAATAAAATATTTATACAGTAGAAACATAGAGTTAATTTTCTTCAAATGGTGATAATGGTTCTTGAATATTTGTCAAAGGTGTCCTAAAATATAATGACAACATTTTCTCTTCATTTAAAAAGTTTTTTTTTTTAAATGCCGCTTTGCTCATGACATATATTCAAGAACTGTTGATATCACCACGTGAAGAAAATTTATTTATTTATTTTCCTACTGGGTCAATATTTGATTTATTTTGGCAACATAAACTTTTATATAAAAACTGCAAACACAGAATTTTTCTCGCGTCCCCTAACCTCCCATCTTAACTAGAGAAGATTACCGTATGCTTTAAAGAAATTATTTCCAAATTGCAAGAGCAATGAATATCGTTTCTAAGGGGACTCCTTGGTTACTATTAGGGAAACAGCGTTGCCATTCTCTTATTTGCATGTGATCAATCATACCTTGAATTTAAGATTAATTTTGAAAAGCTGGTTCGTCGATGTTGGCAGTAGATCCTTCTTATCTTCTGACATGACTGAAAGTGAGGTGATCTGGCAACCGTTAACCGGAATAATCAGAAGAGAAGCTTTCCTTCATAATAATTTCAGTTCCCACAGATATGATATTCAGTGTAGTGTGTGTGTTGTCTGCCAGGTTGTAGCGTGGACAACGTCATAGTGAACGCCTCAAACAAGTCAACTTCGAGAACACAGCGTACAAGGAGTCGCGACGCTATCCTTGCGTCCCCTTTCTTCCTGTGTAAGTTCGCGGGCAAACCATCCTTTCTCTTATTTAGCAGGCGCACAGTAGGTTTAGAGATGCACTAACACATACGGTTGGTCTAGAGACGCGGTAGGTCTATAGGTGCACTAGTACACACAGTAGGTATAGAAGTACACTAAGACATACAGTAGGTTTAGAGGTGAACAGGGAAATACGGTAGGTCTTGAGGTGCATTAGGAAATATTGTAGATCTAGAGGTGTACTAGGACACACAGGAGGTCAAGAAGTGCATTAGGAAATACAGACGCTTTAGAAGTGCACTAGGACACATAGTAGGTTAAGAAGTGCTTTAGGAAATACAGTAGGTCTAGAGGTGCACTATAACACACAGTGTGTCTAGAGGTGCACTAAGATATACAGTAGGTCTAGAGGTGCACTATAACACACAGTGTGTCTAGAGGTGCACTAAGATATATCAGTAGGTATAGAGGTGCACTATAACACACAGTGTGTCTAGAGGTGCACTAAGATATACAGTAGGTATAGAGGTGCACTCCAACACACAGTGTGTCTATAAGTGCACTAGGATATACAGTAGGTCTAGAGGTTCACTAGGACATACAGCATGTCTAGAGATTCAGTAGGTCTAGAGGTTCACTAATCACTAAAACATACAGTAGGTCTAGAGGTGCACTAGTAAATACAGTAGTCTAGAGGTTCACTAGGACATACAGCATGTCTAGAGGTGTACTAGGAAATACAGTAGGTCTGGAGATGCATTAGGATGAATTATATTTTTCCTAAATGGATTGCCACTCTCCCTTTAAACAAATGAATCTAAATTTAATCTAAATTTTACCTTTCGCAACCATAGCACACTATCTCAACTAGATGCTTTTAGTATGTTCGAGTAGCAAGACGCAATGAACTTTTTTTTTCCCTGGTTTGAATATCAGTAGGTATAGTTTTCATAGAAGAAACGTAGTGAGAATTAATATTCCTTATAGTACAGCGATATAGTTATTTTATAAGGTAACATACATTTATTTAGTTTCGCAGTAGAAGCATTGCATATTCATAGTTATCTGTATATTTTACTATTTACTATGTCTAATTTAAAAATTGGCAGTAATTGAATTTGTACTTCATTTATCCAGCCTTGTACAACCGATATTGCGAGCTACCAGAAGTTAATCCAGGGTAAAGGTCAGATAAAATGTATCAGTAGTGTTGCTTTTTAATGAGTGGCTCCAATCTATGTTTAAAAAGAAAATGTAATTCTATGTTAAGGAAAAGCTACATTATTGGACCAACTTATATTGCTAACGGAACGGAATGTCACGTAACGCAAATGTTCTTGTAATTTTAAATTGAAGTCATCAAGATGCACTTAACTTAAATGTTGACGTAATGTTCACTTAATATAAGAGTTGTCCAGGGGGAGAACGTAAACATTATGCTACGTGAATTGTATCACATGCTTCCGCCAGACAATCATGTTGCAAACAACGTCAACACGGCTATTTTAGTGCTTCACTTGTTTGTCTTCATTGCAGTTCTTACATTTTATTTTGTAGCCCCCGTAAGCGTTTATCCCAAGTACTTGATGACAAATCACGGAATCAGCCCTAAATAATAGAGGTCCCTTTTATTGAATAATTTGTTTCCATACGGCTAAAATTTATTGGCTGTGTTTTTCTGATCGCACACTATTTTTCTTTAAGTTACGTTACATTAAGTGAATGTAAAGTTTATCATGATCCTGGAATTAATATACTGAACATAAATTATTAAATGGTTAATAAATGTAGTCATTAAAAAAAATTACAAATATGAACATGAGTATTCCTCCTTTTATCTGATTGTTAAAAATTTTCTATGAGTTTATTCTTTCACAAAATAAAAAGGTACTAATTTTAAATTCAACATCAACTGTATAAGTTGAATTATTCCATAAAAGGAATGTGTCCTATTCAATTATGTCAATTACCTACCTATGTTGTGTAGGACTAAAATGGATTTGCTTAATTATCTCGAGAAATGAAACTTAATTAGAAGTAATCTAACATTATGCATTTAATGTCACTTTTCCTTAGCATAATAATAGTAATCAAACAAGCAAGTTTATTTTAAAAACAGAAACCTACAAATGTGTTCATGTCCTTAGTTAATCCTAGTTATAAGGGTCAATTTCTATGAACGTATTTAGCAGCGCGAATGCCACGGTGCCCATTCTAACCTATGTTTTCTTCTATGAGCTCAACAATAAAATGGACCTCGAGGACGAAGTATTTGCATTTGTTTCATTACATAAGATAATTTATTTTAAAATATCGCGTCAATTGAACAAGATTAGAAAGAGGACGGTTCTATCATTTGTTTTTAAAAATAAATTAAGATGAAAACACATTTTTCAAGTACTTACTCGTGTCAGTAGAATCATTTAACTAAGATTCGCTTCAATGGTCGAATGGTCTAGGGTGTAAGTATCGTGTTTGACTATCCTGCTGGTGACGAGGAGAACGGGGTTCGAATCCCAGTCAGGTCTACAGAGGATGTTTTTTCCTAACTGGTTTATCACTCTCCTCTCACGCAAATGCAGGTAGGCTATAATTCATTCACGATAGGTCTTTACCTGGATGACAGTTCAAAAATCATATGTTTAGGTTTTAGGTTACCAACACTTGTAAAAGAACACTGTTTTGTTATGAATGTTAAGTTTTTTAATTACATGTTATATTTTACATTTAAAATAACTTAAACTTAAGTTTTCTCACATTATTTCATTACTTTTAACAATTTCTTTTTACCCAATCCGAAACAATATTTTAAACATATATTAAAAGTACCTATTCTTTGTTTTGGAATGTTATCTATGATGTGTA
>CABFWB010000068.1:277026-344200 GCA_902151455.1 Timema bartmani | reverse complement strand
TGTGTTTTTTTTTGATAATGAGTTTCCAGGAGAAAAAAAGAAGAGAAGTTACAGATCACCAAGTCATTCAAAAATTTCAATTTCAAAATTCTTTGAGGCATAATATTGGCCTAAATTACTGTGGTTAACTATCACATTACTTTACATAACCATATGTTTTCATAACAGCTGTCCCAAGTGACAGTGGCAGATATCAGCTGTTGGCGTAGTGATATTTTAGGGACTATTTTTTAGTTACTTTTTGAGCTGTCATCCAAGTAAACTTAGGTCGTGAATGGCGTTTACCTCTAAAATGCTTCCTCTCTCATCCCTACCCCATTAGAGTAATTATCATATATATATGTATAGCCTGAACAGGTAGTAAGACGCGGTGATAAAAACAAACTAAATAAGACAAGACGTAAACACATTTTCCAAGTATTTTTGCACGTCAGATGAATACTTAGTGAGTTATTGGTTATTACATAAAATTGTATCCTAAAGAGCCGGTACCATCTCTATCTCAACAATAGACATCTCCACATCTAAACTTTCAAAGGATTGTTCGCATAAAATTGTATAATAATAATTATATAACCCTGCAATGGCAAGTCTAGCATATCAACACGTGTATCTCTTTCAAAGAGTCGCGCGTGTTTCTGCATTTACAACACGACCATTTTACAATGAATCTACACCGTGTTGCTAGAATTAGCGCAGCTAGTCGCGAGAACAGGCGATCAAGCGCGGCTGCAAGTTCAGCCGCGCACGCTCGTAGAAACACGAGCATTTAAAACAATGTATTCACACTAGACGTGTTGCTAGAAATAGCGCGGCTAGTCGCGAGAACAGGCGAGCAAGCGCGGCTGCAGAGCTTCTAGTTCAGCCGCACACGCTCGTAGAAACACGAGCATTTAATACAATGTATTCACACCAGCCGTGTTGATAGAATTAGCGTAGCTAGTCGCGAGAACAGGCGAGCAAGCGCGGCTGCAGAGCTTCTAGTTCAGCCGCACACGCTCGTAGAAACACGAGCATTTAATACAATGTATTCACACCAGCCGTGTTGATAGAATTAGCGTAGCTAGTCGCGAGAACAGGCGAGCAAGCGCGGCTGCAGAGCTTCTAGTTCAGCCGCACACGCTCGTAGAAACACGAGCATTTAATACAATGTATTGCCAAGCAGCGCTGCTAACAGCCAAGTTGCTAAAATCGCTCATGGAAATGGGCTCTCAAAGTTGGACGTATTCACTTTGTTCTGAATTTAAATAATTTAAAGATTTGGAATTGCATAAACAATTAGTATAAATAGAACCAAGATTCGGATTCAAATCTTAAAATAACATTTTTGAATAATTTAGGTTTGTATATAAAATAAACTCGATCCATTATTAGAATATAATAAAACATTTTAATCATAAAATTCCATAAAAAGGCATGTAGTTAGTATTTACGTTTTATTTTAATGGATCACAGTATATTTTGGTATTTTAAATTGGACCTAATTAATATATATTAGGCTAGATTATACTATATAATATGTATAAGTCTAGCCTAGTATTTATATAGTCCAGCCTAATATTTGGTTTGAAAAAAGAAGTACTATAAAATATTCAGATTAGATTTTAAATATTTCCACTATAAAATATTATATTCGGATTCAAATCTAACATTTTTTAAAGATTGAGAATTTATTCGGATTCAATTCAAATTAGTAGGCCTAAACTAAGAATTGTGTTCGATTTGAATTTGAAAATCTTGGTTTGGCATAGGGTTAGTAATATTTTATTCACCAAATTTGATGGTTGGAGCTGCAGTGGATTAGCGTGGGACTTGAACTTAGTATTTGAACACAATTGAAACGTCTTAACTCTTGTTTGATTTTTAGTCTATTAATACTATCTATATACAACACCTTCCAGATATAATAATCTGTCCACACTACACTAGTATAAATAATGCAACAAATTTATGTAAAACCAGGGCCGGCTCAAAGATTGTATACGTCCTAAGCGAAACTGATTTGTACCCCAATTGTATTTTGTATAATATGAATACAGCAACAATTGCGTGGGTGCCAACATCATCATTATTATTATGTGTTTTGTCATACGACAGGTTCATCCATTTCTTTTGTCGGTGAACTTAAGACCGCCAATGCGCCCAGTCATCTACTTCCTACTTCAGCTCCCAGAATTTTCTTCTTTCCTTCAAGTCATCCAATATTTGAATCATCCTCCTTCCTAAGCTCCTCTTTCCCTCAAGTTTGCCTTCTGTGACGTCATGCACAAGCAGTTCTTCCTAAGGATATGTCCGATCCAGTTTGCTCCGTACCAAAGATTCATAGCCAAAATAGATCTCTTCCCACCCATTATTCTTAAGACTTTTTCATTTGTCACCCTGTCTGTCCACTTGATTTTCTCAAGTCTTCTCCAGAATCACATTTCAAAGCTCTCCAAGTATATATTTTTCATCTTCCTTAAAGTCCAAGTTTCTGCTCCATACAGTGCGATGTTCCAAATGTAGCATTTCATCAGTTTGTTCCTCAGTTCCAAAGTCAATTTGCTGGTTAGCAGTAACCTATTCTTGCTGAAAGTTTTCTTGGCCATTGTGATCCTCGACCTCATTTTCTTGGTGCAGAAGCCATCCTTTGTCAGCAGACTTCCCAAGTACCTGAACTGCTCTGTTACCAATTACTGGTTTTCAATTTTGATTTTTAGTAGCTTTCTTTTTTTAAATTGCCATTTTTAGTAGCTCTTTCTTTTTTAAATTACCATCACTTTTGACTTCTCAGTGTTGATCTCAATGCCACATCTTCTCCCTATTTCGAACAGCTGGTCCATAATTTCCTGCAACTCTTCTTTATTTTTGGCCAGCAATGCTAGATTATCAGCGTATTTTATTGTGTTGAGGACACATCCTCTTACCCTGAAATTGCCACGTCTCTCCAGGGCTCCCCTGACCAGCCACTCTCCATACAAGTTCAACAGACTGGGTGACAAAACAGCATTCCTGCCTCACTCCTCTTCCCATCTTTACCTCTACGCTGTTGGTCTCTCCATCATTTAGCATCACATTCACTCGCTGTCATGGGTACAGTTTTGTAATCAGCCCTTTGTCCCTCCAGTTGATCCCGATCTTCTTGAGTTTTGCATTAGTTTCATCCACTTCACTCTATCGAGTGCCTTTTACTAATTTTTGAAACCAATGTAGACCTCCTCTTTGACTTCCTGCACTCTCTCTGAAATTATTCTTAGCATAACGATGGCATCGGTGGTTACTTTTCTTTTTCCGAGTACAAATTGGTATTCTTCCATCACACTTTATTTTTCCTTTTCCAGCCACTCTCCTCTTTCGTAGATCCTATTTATACGTTTTATCAGAGCCATTAGTTTGTTTCCCAGTTCCTTCAGAAGGCCAACTAGTATGTCAACATCTCTAGCAGCTTTCCTTCTTCGCATGCCCTTTATGGCTCTCTCCACTCCACTCTTTAAAATGTTGTATCATTTTTCATCTTCTGCTTCAATCTACAAGTTACCTAGTCTATTTTACTTGTAATACAGTTCTTCTATATATCTTTCCCAGATAGTAAGAATTTCTTTATAATCAGTCACCATATGACCTTTGGGATTCTCTATTCATATTGTTCGCACACCTTTATTTTTATTTCCTCCCAGTTCCTTTGTTTTCTGGTAATTGAGATCATACCTTCCTTTTCTTTACAGTTCAATAATCTCATCTTATATCGTCCTTCGCTTTGTATGTTTCTCTCCTTAACTCGTTTAGCCAACACACCGGAAAAAATATATATGTAAATTGGAGATTTCCTTTCCAACCACCCTCTTTCCCCACTTAATCAATGTGTACAAAAAATACTATCCCTTCTTTCCTTGTTTTTCTATTAATATTTTCTGAAGCTTTTTAATCAAATAGCAAAGTGATTTACCGACAAAGCCACTCCAAGGGTAATAAAATCATAAAAGTAATAAAAGTATATTAGATGAAAAATTTAGATGTTATCTCTTTATTTAGAAAGAATATTTAGCATTTTGATTTAAAGAATATTTTTTAACATTAAAATATTTTTGTTAGAGTGCGCCCTTAGAACCTTTACGCCCTAGTAGACCGCCTAGGTCAGGGATGCCAAAGATATGGCACTTGTGACTTGTGTGACTCAGTGGCACACAAACTAGATTTGGATGGCACGCCGACATTAAAATAATAAACAACTGAATAAAACTTTTCCCAGCTTGGTATTATTATTTTTTGAAGTCAATAATATTTTGATCGAATTCAGTGGCCCCATGGTATAAGTTGCCATTCTTGCAAAAGACTAGAGTGTCATTGATGGGGTGATTGTGGTTTTATCCCGGTAGGGTGTACTGAGGGTGGTTTTTCCTAAAGTTTCCCACACTCTCTCCAGGTAAATGCAGGTATACTTAATATATATTCAATCTTCCTCTTCCCTAACATATTAGCGTAATTAGTACATAGGTATACAACACGAACGAGTAGTAAGAGTAGTGCTAAAGGTGTATGACCCAAACGGGTAGTAAGCTAGAAAAAATGTAGTGCTAAATATATATATTTTTTATAGCCTTATCATTCACATGTTAATGAGCTTTGTGAAGACAGTCAGGGGTTAGAAATTGTCTTGTGTGCTGATGAAGACAAATCTGTGAACTGAACATAAATAAATATATTGGCTAGCAAAATACAACATGTTTCAAACTATAATGGAGATGATTGTGTGATTTTTTATTTTAACATTTATCATATATATATTGTAAGATTTCTTTAATAATGGATATGACTCCAATAGTTAAATTATGTATTGGTCCTCAGCTATGTTGCTCCGTAAGATATTGGTAGGCACTGGCCTATTTCTACGAGACCTCTGGGTGACGTCATAGTGGCATAGAGAAATAAAATAAAATGAATACTGTATACGTTTAGTGATGTTGTCTATACTCTGAATTATTGGTTAGAAAAAACAATGTTGGGGAGAAACTTTTATATTTACTATACCATAACCCACAAATCAAAACTTTACACCCTTACAATTTACCCTAATAGGTGATGATGGTGATGGACAATAAATCAGCCTAAAACAAACTATTACTAGGTCTGAGCACTATATCAACCAAAGTTCAAGCTCATTAAAGAATATAATTGGCCAAGAAACCTTAAAGTCATAAAAAAAACTAAGTTAATTATAAGTGTTCGGAGTTGGCCTTTTGCGACTCCCAATTCACTCACAGCCTCTCACATATTCCCTTGAGTTCTTGTTCATCTAACGGTCGTTATGCTGACCATCTGTTGAGATAACTGTCCATTCGGCGGTCCCAGCATACGGATTTCCACAAAGTCCAAATCCAACGATACAAATAGCTCAAGAATACATACCTTTCCAGCGATTGTTTAGGTATATCTTAACATGCGTCCAATCCTTATCAAGGACACTCTTGGGGTCCTTTAGATAGTTAGCTTCACCACACGCAATATTTTCCTTGTCACACGATTATTTTCCAACTCTAGCATTTACGAGCCATCTTCAGTCAAGCGGCTCTCTCAAGCTAGTTTTTTTTGAAACAATACTTTTGTCCGCATTTATCGCTGCCAACTCACAAACGCAAATCTCCCTAATTACACAACTAGAAAATTAATTAAGTAAGCTATTAATTACATATACATACAAACTGGTTCAGTTATGAATTATTAGGATTGCTATTCTTACCAAGAGATACGAGTAAACATTTACTCGGCTCAAGGAGTACTATGTGTCGATGGAAAGTTGGAAATCCCATTATTTGCAAAATATATCATCCTTCCCTTCTGACTCAATTATACCTTTTTTATTTATATTATAAACATATATACATATTACCCAAAATACCGACTAGATCAAAAAGATAGCCTGCCTGGGGTTGGAGGTAGAAACAGAAAACAAAACAGATCTAGGATTGACACATCCAAGCGCCCACTTCAGATCTCCTCCCTGCATAGAGGACAGAACGTAGTGGATGTAGTCGGTGATTGAGCCGATCAAGCCAATAATTCTTTGGGACAGAGGTTGGCATAAGGAAAATCACTTACTATATATATAAAATTGTATTATTTCCCCTGAAGGTGTTACTTTCAATTTTTTTACTTTACTTTAATGACATTAATATTGTCTAAGACAATCACTTTGATAATTTAATAAATTGCCCTTCTTTAAATATTAGTTCTTAAAATATTTACAATTTTATTTGATTTGCTCATAATATTTCATAATATTCATTAAGTGTAGATTTTTAAGTACTGATTAAAAACATAAATAGAAGGTGACACACTGGACTAGTTCAAAATTCAGATGGTCCTTAAGTGGCACACGAAAGTTTCACCATCTCTGGCCCAAGTTCTTCTAATGAATGGGTCGGGCCGGCCCTGTGTAGAATCATGCTAGTGCTGCACAAATGTGACTTTGACAGTCTTGGAACTTTTGAGTATGTTCCCCTTCATCACAGTGTGAAATAGGCGTGGAGTCCCACACCCTAGTTTAGCACCTCACCACAGCAATTGCCTCGCACTAGCTGTATAGCCAGATCACCATAGAAAGAATCTTTTAAGGACAGTGGGTCCCAAACTGTGACAGGTGTACCCTCCAGGGTTATAAGGCTTACCAAGTTTTGTTGATCGTGAAAATATTTTTTATAATAGCAAGTTTAATAAACAAATTAACTAAAAGTTTGACTCAATGGCATATACTTTTAAAAAGCATTTCTTTTTCTCTGTGGCTTTATTTAAATTACTTGTTAATGTTTATTAAAATTTGTAACAATCATTTATACTTTACAAAATTACAGGATATTTTTTATGAAGAGTTGGAAGGGTTATGTTTTTTAGGCCATGACCCCAAAAGGGGTACATGACTGGAGTTTTGGGAAACACTGTTTTAGGAAATGTAAAAACACAAGTGCAAACAAAGTAGTTGACATTACAAAGAGCTACAATCTTTATCTTACACTTATCAAAATCAACACCTTCAGAAAATGAAGCTTTCCGTATAGATATTTTTAAAAAATAATCTAATAACGTTTTCAACAATAAGATAAAGGTCTTACATGACGCTCTGAGTAATGCTTAGCTCACCATCTCACAGCTCTCCCACCTATGCTAGTGTTTGAATACATGTTGTAAATTATAGCAATGAAATTCATGTAAACGTATTTTTACAAATTAGCATAGATCATATAAATGAATAAATTGATTATCTGCTTAGCTCTTAGCTAGAAGTAATATTTTGGAGGTCTTTCAATCAATCTTTATAACTAGTATATAGAGTGAGATTATTTTACTATAGTCATAAGAGCGCTCATAATTTTTTTAATGTATTTCAACATGTCGTACACATGATCTATATTAGGTTTATAAATTAAATATAACTGAGTAATGTATATTATTACTGTCTCATATATAGGTCTACACTGATACCTAGTAAAATTTTTGCAGGAAAGAACTTTTAGAAAGCACAAACTTTTTTTTTTTTTTTTGTAGTTAGCATTGATATATTGATGTTGTATATCAAATGTAACAGTTGTAGATTATACAATTCGAAATATGAATATATATGAAAATTTTTTCATTAACTTAGTTGTAAAAATAGTATCTTCATATCAGAATCAAACCGTACACACATAGTCAAGAGAATGTTTTGCAATAGGTATTTTAAAATGTGTTCTTGAGACTATAATGAAAAATGTCTTTTTAATAATATGAACCCTTGAACCAAAAAAAAAAGTAGTTTTTTTGCTTATCTGTGTACTTACACCTTAAATCTGAATGTTTGAGTCTGATTTCTTGAAAAGTACAAATGTGCAATTTTCATATAGGACCAACCAATTGACCACATAAGATCTGAGTAAAGAGACTTATAATAATTATTATGTGTTCACTAATTTTCCATGAGCACAGTTTACATAAACCACAATATATGATGTTCCATATTAGAGCTCAGTTACAATGTTTGATCCTGTTATATTTAATAATTCAAGAGTAGAGAGATTATTAAATATGTTGATTTATATTTTAAATATGTTCATTGCAATGTGTTAAATAACTAGACCACATTACACTATTTTAGATCTAAAATATATATTTAACTTCTTAAAGTGACATTTTTAAAAATTATAATAATTTGGATATTTTATTACTGTTCATGTGTGTTACTTCAACTAAAATAATGTTTGACATAATATTATCAAAAATTATATTTAGTATGATTCATATTAAACTTAGAAAAAAAGTTTCTTTTGCACTACCTAAGATTTCAGATTATAATATATGTTAGGAACTTTACTAGTCAATTTTAATATATATTTAATACAAAAGTAGTTATTTGTTACTAAATGTGAATGTATTTTTTACACAACAATATCAAATATGATCATAAATAATATTGCAACTCAGTTTGGAAGTAAGTTATTCAATTACATTATGTAGGACCTTGGTTGCGATACCCAAATACTAAGGGATGTTTTATTTAAAACCTTCAATGACCATTTATTTATCTGTGCAAACATTGTTAAAGGTCAATGGTAATATATTAAAAGAAAAACCTCATTAAAATACCAAGTACACTATGTTTAAGCTATATATTGGAGGATTTTATAGCGTTAAATTATTTATTATTAAAATTAAAGATTTTTTAAGATATTATTGGAGGATATTATTAGATTATTAAATTATTTTTCAAATTAAAGATTGCTTAAGATATATGTTGGAGAATTATATAGAGTATTAAATTAGAACTAGATTTTTAAGATATTATTGGAGGATGTTATTAAATTATTATTTAAACTAAAGATTTTTTAGGATATTAATGGAGGATTTTATAAATTAAATTATTATTAAAAATAAAGATTCTTTAATATATATTGAATTGAACATTGTAAATTAAATCCTTTGATAAATATATCAGTGTTGGTTCCAATATTTTACTGGTTCTAGTTCCGATTCAATTACATCAATTCTAATTTCTAAATACCACTTAATCATTCAAACCAATCTAAAGAGCCCATCAAATGGCTGATAAATTATTGTGCTCGAACCATAAAATCACATCTAATTGCTCTTTTATGTTATCTTCACTTGAGAATATCAAAAGTGAAATTGATTAATAAAATATTTCATAATAGTTTTTTTCCAATTTTTATTAACGTGGCAAAATGGTTTCACTTGTTTCATTTCCTTTGTTATCTAATGAAGACTCCAGGTTGCTTCACTATAATCCAACGCCTGGCTCAAGCTTTATTACTCACATAATTATGTTACATGTTACCCGGTGGGTGAGATGGATAAAACCTAACTTGGTTAGTTAATATATCACTAACGAGGGATCACATTGTTGTGCAGTTTTCTGTATTTTACTTCAGAAATAAATGGAATCGAGACTAATGAAACCGTTTTACCATATTTTAGAAATACATAAAAGTTAAACATTTATCATCTTAAAACGAAAAGCTTTAACTGATTTTAATTTTGTTGTTGTTGTGTGCAGACTGCAGAAAACTGCACTTTGGCTTTATTTTCTGGCGCGAGTCTAATCTTGTATACAATGTCCTGATTAATCGGGAGTAAAATGAGCTCTGAAGTCTTTGATTGACACCCAAATATACAAATAATTATAAACTTGTCTCAGTAAATGATAACTAAACTTTTGTGTTTATTTATTAATTAAATAGTTTTAGATCTAATTTGGACAAATAACATGGTTTGTGACTGAAATCAGTCTCACTTTTTAAGCGAGTAACCATCAAAACAACTAAAACCGAACCAACTCATCAGTTATGCCGTATGTATATTTGATGATTTGTCGGAAGTGATAGTATCAAATGATAAAATAAATAAACTGGTTTAAAATTTGTTATAGGAGTAACTCTAAAATTAACAGTTATGATTATGGAAACAATTTTGAGAACCCGATTAACTTTTTAACAGAATAAGTGACGTCAATTTTAGTTATTTATTCAAGGAACCTAACAAGCACATTTTATTATACATTGATTAAATATTTTACGTTTAAGTTGAATATTGTGCTTTAGAATTTTCCAAGCAGTGACCGACTTGTGCAAGCTATGCATCATTTTTGTAAAAATAAATTAATAAGTGAGGAATAATTTAATGTAATCAAAGTCATAACACATTATTAATTAAAATTCAGTATCATTTAAATCCAAATATATTTTAAATATGTTAGTAATTTTAATACAATTGCTCACACCAAAGAGCAGTGCAATTTTTTGAACTAAATAAAACTTGGCCTAGGGTATTAAAATATTACATAGACACAATAGAAGATAATGAAGCTTAGTAAGTATAAACTTTCAAAATAAGTTATTAAAGCATTAATATGTATTATGTATTTAATCTGTTTCTTAATACAATTATAGAATTTTTCTTAAGAATGAGTTATATATAGTAAATTTATATACATGCATAATGCTCAAACAGTCAATTTATATATATTTTTTCTACTTAAAAAGTTTTTTAGATCATCTTTGGGCTTGTCTGACTGATGAAGCATGTTTACCTTCCTTTAACGCCACTGAAAACTGTGGACATGACACTTCTGTCACAAGACTAGCATAAGAACGTGAGGGGTTTTTTACACTAACATGGGTAGTTTGAGTTTTATCTAAGCTTTTCTTTAACATCAGTACACAGTTCTAACCAACAATTTGATACATTTTAAATGATAGAAAATTTATTTTTAAAACTTAACAGTAACATGCCATTATTATTTTTATAATGAATTGATGTCGACAACCTTCAACTGTGAAATTTATTAAGATATTTAATGTTTTGCTTCAATAAACATAAATTTACTTGGCAAGCAATTTAAAAAAATCAAAATTATTTTCAAGGGTGTAAAACACACAAACCAATGAAGGAAACCCCCTCAGTTTTCTTATAAAAGTATTGAACAGTTTTTTTTTTTTTTGCCCTTCTCTCTTTCTCTCTTTGCTTTCACACACTTTTCTTCACTTTCAGCTTGAAAATATATAATCAAATTTTCTTTTTCCACCTTCTCTTTCCTACACAGCGGACAAAGTGTAAACAGTAGCAGCACCATGGTAAGAGCACTTTCAATTTCTAACGCTAACACTCCTACTGTCAGTCTGTCCATCTGTCTGTCTATCCGTCAGTCTGTCCATCTGTCTGTCTATCCGTCAGTCTGTCCATCTGTCTGTCTATCCGTCAGTCTGTCCATCTGTCTGTCTATCCGTCAGTCTGTCCATCTGTCTGTCCGTCTATCCATCTGTCTGTCCGTCTATCCATCTGTCTGTCCGTCAGTCCATCAGTCTGTCCATTTATCTGTACCTCCTTGTGACTGGTTGCCTTGCCCTTGTAATATCGATTGTGGCCAGCCTCATTGTCCATAAGCATTACGGTCACATTGGCTTTTCAACATTTTTAATTAATCTCAATATATGTACTTTGTACATAATTGTTCTAATTCTCATAATTAAGGATGGGATCCTCAAATACTTGATGATATTCGAGAATTTGAAACTCAAAAAAATATTTTAAAAAAGGTGTTTATCAAATTTTGAACTGTAATTAATTCTATAACTTTAATACACCCTATTGGTGGTTCAAGCCCAATATAGTTAAAAGACAAACTTTAAAACTAGACCCCAGACCATTAATTTAACACTTAACTGAATGTATGGATGTTATAATGAGTGGATTAAATAAGAAAAAATATAACATTTAGATAGTATCTTTTTTCTATTATTTCATTATATTTTGTATTTATATTTTATCCATAGAGTACTTAGGGCCATATGGAAAGAAGTCGGTATACCTAATGATTGGAACAAAGGTGTGATCATATCACTACATGAGAGGAAATTGAAAACAATGTGAAAATTTCATTAGGAATCACCCTAATGTCACATGGGCTGAAGATGATGGAGAAGATAATTGAGAAAAGATTAAGTGCAAACATATGGCCACAATTAGAAGAGGAACAATATGGATTCAGAAGGATAGGGGTATCACTGACATGATTTTTGTCACAATAATGTTGCTAGAGAAGTACTGTGAGAAGGACAATAATGTTACCATTGTCTTCAGGATGTTGTATAGAAAGTGCGAGAGTTGTGTGCAGATTGGAAATGGAAACAAGTGGTTTGAAACTAGATGTGGTGTCCAACAGGGTAGCTCCCTTTCACCACTGCTGTTTATCATAGAAATGGATGAAATAACAAAGAAAATCAAACAAAGAAGGAAGTAGAGGGGATATTGATGCTTTAGTCTTTGCTGATGACATAATGATCTGAGGAGAGGATGTGGAAGAATTGCAGGAAAATCTCGATGTGTGGAATGAGACATTCACATAGTTTGATTTAAAAATTAGCAGGGCAAGACAGAAGTAGTGAATGTGAACAAACAAAGAATAGATGCAAAGATAACGATGAATGTGGAAGCTCTAGAAAATGTATAGGAGTTTAAGTACTTTGGCAGCACATTAACAACAAATAGCTCCAGCAAAAATGAAGTAATGAAGTGAACCCAAAAGGCAGCACAGTCTGATAACCAAGTGAAGAACCTTCTGTGGGATAGTAAAGTACCGCAAAGGGTTAAATTGACACTTAAGACATATTACAATCCAATCTTGATATACGACCTTGAGACCTGTACCCTCACCAACAGAGACAAGAATCAATCACAAGCCTCTGAAATTAAGTTCATAAGACCAATATTAAGAAGAAATAAAAGAGACAGGATAAGGAATGTGACCAAGAGGAAGGATGCCAGAGCAAATGGAAGTGTGCTAGAAACAATAAGTATAACTTGACTAAAATGGCATGGAATGAAAAACAGAAGGAAGGCAAGACAATACTCTGAAATTAAAGTAAATGGGACAAGACTAGTTGAAAGACCAAGGATGCAATGGAAAGAGCAAGTAAAGAAAGACGTAAAAGAATGGCATGATTGGGATGCTATTTAAGAGAGTGAACTGAACCCAAGGATGCAATGGATAAAACAAGTGAAGAAAGACATAAAAGAATGGCAAGGTCGTGATATTATTCATGAGAGTGCACTGAACAATGACAGAATGAGAAGGAGAGCGCTCACTAACTACACTAGAGTTGGGACAGGATGAGAAGGAGAGCGCTCACTAACCACACTAGTTGGGACAGGATAAGATGGAGAGAGCTCCCTGACCACACTAGAGTTGGGACAGGATGAGATGGAGAGCACTCACTAACCACACCCAAAAAACTGGAGTTAGAACATGATTATGATGATAATTTAATGTTCATAATTTGTTTTTAAAGATATAAGGAATCTGTAGACAAAATGAAGATTCTGATTCATAAAATAAGAGATTCAAACACCTTTAATCAAAAAGTTACAAGACGTGCACAACAAAAATATCTCATATGTTAATAATCTACATAGCAACATTGTTGGGCAATCGAACTAAGTGTCAAGCACAGCTAGTCCCTTTTGCCAGTGATGTGGAGGTCAGTGTTTGAATCTCATCTGAGTTTATCGAGATGGTATTTGTTTAAACAATTCCCAAATTGTCCTTTAACCAAATGAGAGTGCACCTCCTTTTAATTCAATTTACCTTTCTGCTCCATTAACGTAAATGTGGATATCCCAGAAGTGTAGTAAGATGTGATATATATTTTTTTAAAAAGCATTGTGATTATAAAAAAAACTCCTATTAGAAAATAGGGAAAATATTTGAAATCAACTAATTGAAATTTTGGTCTATATGACACTAATACAAATAAAGCTAACTTCATACACTTATTTGTGATCAGATAGAACAGAACCTTACAAATAGGGGTGTTTAAGGGGTTCAAGCCCCCTGCAGTCATCAGAAAAGTATGATTAATCATCTAACTTTTTTTAATTCCTACCAGTTGCTTGGAATAGTAGCTTACTGGAGTCTTACCAAACAAATTAGATCTATTTTTATTTTGTTTTAAATTGCCATCCTTTATTTAGGAAGCTCGCCTCCTTTAGCCCTAAAAAAGAAATAAACTTCCAAGGAGAGCAGGGGAGGGTCATTTTCTTCAACATAGTGCCATACAACTTATTCAAATGTTTATGGCAAACAGGTTGGGTACAATCTGGATTTTTATAGTATATTCAAAGAAAACGTTAAATAAAATATATATTCAAAGAAAACGTTAAATAAAATATACATTCAATCAATCTTTGTCTAAAACCATATTTACTCTTCAATTCTTTGCACATTATAACATAATTTCATTTATTCAGTGTGCTATAAATAGCATGTGCATTAGATATAATTTCTGGCGATCATTAGGAAACCAAGATAGAGGTGCACAAATTTTCAACATATATATTTATTTATTTTCATTTCAGCACACAAGGAGAGAAAGGATTCGATCCTGGACCTGCCGGAACAAGTGGTGGCTTGCAGTAGTCCTTCAGATGACGAGGAGCGAACCAGGTACTAACTGTTTACCGTAAAAGGAAGCAAAGGCCTACCTTGCTTGGTTCAACTATGGTATTGTTAAAAGATCAGCCATAGTGTAGTCAGCAAAGGTAAACCAAATGTATGTTAGTAAGTTTGGAAACAGGAAGTCTCTTTGACAAATGTTTCAAAAAAAACCAAGAAAATGTATTTTTTACTATATTTGAGGCATTTAATATGCACTTTCTAAAGTGACATATCAATACACTTTCAAACTAACTTAAATCTAGAAAAGACACAATGCCAATATTATAAATAGTACATTTGGTCATGCCAGGAATCGAACCTGGAATCCTCAGCTCAGTAGGCCGATATACTACAGACTGAGCTAAGGTACCAAAATAAAAGAATATGTAACAAACAAAAGTAAGATTTTTTTAAAAATACCTCATCAAATCTTAAGCCAATTTGTGTACAGTGGTTAAACAGGGTTGTGGAGTTGGTACGCCAAACCTACAACTCTTCTTTTTACTTTCTCTCTATCTTACAGGTAGAGAAAGTATGGTGATCGTCAAAAAAATCGAACTCGAGATTTTGATGAATCTTGACGTTTCATGACTCCCTGAATCCGAAAAAGTGGTTTTTGAATTTCCGTCTGTCTGTCTGTCTGTCTGTCTGTACCTCCAACTAGAGCCTAAACTATTTTACCGATTGAGCTGAAACTTGATATCTAGGGTTTTCATAGGGTTGCCCCGAGGGGTTTTTGGAATTGGATATCTACCCCTAAAATTAAGGGTAGTTTACTGAAGGGAAAAAAGAGAAAAAGTCGATTTTCTCAAAATCGGCTCTAACGATTTTGATTAAATTTCATTTATGAACATTAATAAATATTCCAAACAAAATGGCTACTCTCAATATTTCGGCAAAATGGCTTTAAGGGCTCCGGTCTGATGCGTAAATTAACATTTTTTATAATAGCTCCGAAACTATTTGAGATATGAAATTACTTAGCATTACAAATATGTATATATATTTATAATACAAATATTTTATTCGAAACATATTTTTATAAAATCAATAATTTTCAATCTATACGCAATTATATATATATTTTTAACTTTTTGGACATTAAAGCTTAAGTATTGCGATCGTAAAAAAAACTAACTTGAAATGTTGATGGATTTGGACGTCTCATGACCCCCCGAACCCTAAAAAATAGTATTTGCAATGCCGTCTCTCTGTGTGTCTATTAAAACTTAAAATTAAGGGTAGTTTTATAAAGGGCGAAAAGAGAAAAAATAGGTTTTCTCAAAATCTGCTCTAACGATTTTGATTAAAATTCGTATCTAGGCGTTGATTAAGATTATATATAAACTGGCTATTTTCATTTTCCTATGAAAATGATTTTTAGGGTACTTTACAGAAGCGTTAATTTCCGTATCTCCACAACTATTTGAGAAACTAAACAACTTATCATTGCAAAATTGTAGGACTATTAAAAATAAAAATCTTTTATTTGACATATTTTTATAATGCAACAGTTTCTGAGATATTTGCAAATATATTAATACAATTTTGTGAGCTTTAGTTGTAAAGAGATACTACTTAAGTCTTAACGCAATAATTCTCTAATGCCATAGAGTAATTAAATATAAGTAAGCATCTAAAAAAAAGTATGTTATTTTTCCTTAAAACTCTTTGGAGAAATGTTTGCACAGCAATGATCTATCTCCATTTTAGACTCAATAGTCAATATTTACATTTTTTATTGGTCAAAATGTATAAATGAATAATTAAATATCAATGCAATGACTTGAAGATGTGCAACACCTTGACAATACTTGAGTTTATAGAAAGAGAGAGAAAGTCTGTGCGGTGCGCCGTACCATTTATTTTCTACTGTCCAAGCTATACTCCTTCAGAAATGACTAAAATATATTAATTAATAATAACAAACTTACTATAGTTAACTGCTCCCATAGATTACTTCATGGGAAGAATCTTTGACATTGTGAATGTATATTTATATAAATTTATCAATCCAAATTATAAATTTTTGTTTTAAATAAGTACAAAATATTGTTATAGTATTATAAGTTTTCATTTTAATGCCAAAGTCGGTACATTTTTACCGACTTCAGTTCTGGCTCCAATTCCACCCAAAATAATTGCTTCCGACTTAGACTCCAAAATCCTAGTTCTGATTCAACAGCTTTGGGTTAAACTTCAATCTGTGATTTTTAAAAGGAGTTAGAGAGCTTTTTTTTTTCCAACATTTAATTTTTATTGTGAAACCATCTGTATGTTCTTGATTATATATCGTGGGGTTTTAGATTAAAAATTTTTGTGAGCCTTCCTAAACATTGTCATTGTTTGTAATAAAATTTTACAAGTCACTTTTTCTAGCCAAAATAAATAAAATTTTGATTCAATAAATATGTTTATTTTATTTTTATTCACATAGTAATATCAAAAGCTATTAAAGATTCGTCAAGAGCATTGCAGAATTTAACAAGGAATTTTTATCTTGATGTCCAAAATTCCTAGTCAAATACCACTATGTCTATGACAAATATCTTCTAGTGTCATATGTTGACAACTAAACTAAAAGTATCCGTTTAAGCAATATTTTGTTTATTTTGACAAAAATACAACCTCAACTTGTGTACCCTTTCCCCTCACTTTAAATTAGATTTAGCTCGCTTGGTATGGTGTTGATATGTAGCTTTTATTTTAATAAAACATACATCAAGGGCAGATTTACAAATGGGCTTAATATACCTAGAGCGGAAAGTTTGTGGGGTGGCGAATCGCAGCCGCAAAAGAAAATAAGAAGTTTGTTAAGTACACAGCGTCAAGTGGCTCTAACCGAGATATCCTAATCGACTTGTATCAAAAAATGTTTTTAATGGACGAATGAATTACGAACTGTCACTTACTTTATTGCTCAAATTTATCGACTTTTTTTTGCCAAACCGAAGATATTTTTACTTGTTTGCTGTTGCCATTTTAAGTTATTTTATCTTTTTATTCCTAATAAAAGCTCAAATTTTCGCATCCCTTAAATACGGCAAGTTGTTTCAGCCCAGGGCGTAATGTAAAGCAAATCTGATCCTGACATGCATTACATTGATTAAGTATGTTTTCCGCTTAGGGCATATATCTCTTTGTCTCTGTAGCAGGGAAGAGAGGATAATCCTGGGCCCAGGACAAATTCACCCCCGCGGTTACCGGCTCACTTGTCAGCAAGGAGAACTCAAGCTAGGTCTTCTCATGACCAAGGGGCAGCTCGAAGTGGAGGTGATATGCGTGCGCAACATCCCTTGCCATGCCCGTGACACCCCACCAGGTAAGTCACAATCCAATATTCATGGGAACAACCTTATCATAAGTTGAAAACATTACTTGATGGACCTTATCAGACAGCTGAAAAAGATACTAGATAAATTTTAGAATACAGCTGGAAAAGTTATTAGTGAACCTTAGCAGACAGCTTGAAAAATTATTAGTTGAACCCTATCAGACAGCTTGAAAAGTTGAAAGATTAACCTTATCAGACAGTTGGAAAAGTTGCTAGATTAGACTGTTCAGATTGGAAAAGTTGCTAGATTAACTTTGACAGTTGGATAATAATAATATTTAGCACCGCGTCTTACTACCCATTCGGGTTATACGCCGACAGTTGGATAAGTTACAATATTAACCTTAGCAGACAGTTGTATAAGTTAATAGATGAACCTTAGCAGACAGTTGGATAAGTTAATAGATGAACCTTAGCAGACAATTGGATGAGTTACTAGATAAACCTTAGCAGACAGCTGAAAAAGTTATTAGAGGAACCATATAAGACAGCCAAAAAAGTAACTCAATTTACCCTATCAGAGAGCTGGAAAAGTTACAAGGGTAACCTCATTTTTACCCAGGGGCTCCTATAAACTGAGAATGTTCTTTCACCTCTAAATACAGCCAATATCAGCCCTAAAGGTAAAAGTGTCCTTATCCCCCTACAGACACATACGTGAAGACATACCTGCGTGACAGCGACCGGTGGCTCCAGAAGCGCAAGACCCGCGTGGTGCGTCACAGCGGCGAACCCCAGTTTCGTCAGACACTACGCTACTCAGCCTGTGACGTAATGGGCCGCTCCCTGCTGGTGATGCTGTGGCAACGCCAGCCGGGGTTCGAACACAACACGGGCATGGGCGGGGTGGAGATCGCACTAGATAAGCTGCAGCTGACTCAGGTGACAGTGGGCTGGTACCCGCTGTTCCCCATCCACAGTCTGGGCTCCGACTCCAATGACTCACCATGACAAGCTTCCCCTCCTGCACGCTGCCAGCTTGCCACACCACAGTTCCACACTCGGTTCCTTGTCTCTACCCTTGACAGTGTACTACCGGCCCTTTGGCCACCTTTATTCTCTTTGGAATGGTTGTTGAACATTATCGTAGATCAGTGGTTCTCAAATGTTCATAATGTATTTCATTTCAGAGAAGAATTGACAAAAGGGGATTGATAAATAATTTATTCATCATTTATTTCTACCAAGCAAATACAGTTTAATGAAGCATAACATAAAAGAACTGGATATTAAAATTAAATGCCATAAAATAAGTATATTTGTTCCAAATATATTATGAAAAAAACATGTTTGATGTAGCATCCATTTAAGGTGGGATGGAAGGTAACATAAATTATGGTCCATATTTTGACAGTTTTTATAAGAAAAGGCGTTGTTGACCAAAATAAATAAAATAATTCTTCTGGAGACAAATTTAGTTTAATTTTTCACCATAGTAATCAAAACCGTTCTTGAAAATCTGTCTTAAGAATCCTTGAATATAAACAGAACATTTTCTCTTCATTTAAAAGGCTTTAGTTCAAACACAACATGACAAATATTCAAGAATTGTTGAGATTACCGTGTGTAAAAAATTAAAGTAAGCCTTTCTACTGTAGCAACATTTTATTTATTTTGGCCAAAAGAGTTTTAGTTTAGTTAAATCTAACCTGCAAAAATATTTACCTCAGTTTGCATTCCCTTTCATTTACCTTAAAAGTTATATCAGAGGATGAATCATTCACATTCACACACACACACACACATCTTCATTTCCCTACTGAACAAAATTACCTCATGTTTCTTTTTTTTACGTTAGTACTGCAAAAAAGACAAGCTTGTATAAAGTATGTAATTTAGAAAGATAATAACGTAATTATCGCCTCTCTCAAAAATCCAAAACTGGATAAGCCATTTAGTGGTCCGTAAACCTTCTTGACAAAGAGATGTGTGGTGTAGCACACATAAAAAAAAGTTTGAGAGCCATTGATCTAGATAATATAGATTCTATAACGACTTCTGAAGATGTTCAAATAAATTGTGATTTCAAAGGTACCAATACGGAAAATAAATCTATCTATATTAAAATGTTTTACACAAGGACAAAATCAAAACAGTTGTGGATTGGTAGCATCTGTTCAAGTGAAAAAAAACTTTTATCTCAGTATTTAGTTTTGCAAAACCAAAAATGACTCATTACAGTAATAATTAATTTGATTATCAGGTTAATCATATTTTTTTTACATCCATTACCATTTCCAGCCTAATGACTGGGTCAGTTTTTTATTCAAGACATATTTTTCCACTACCAGGTGGCTAGACCTGTCATAGCGTCATATACCTTATAATCTAACTTGAGACCAGGACAGGCACAACATCCAGTTCCTGACCATTAATTTATCCATATGAAAGGGTAACCTCATATTTCACCAATGATAAATTTTTCGGCCATGCTGGGAATCGAACCTTAGCTCAGTAGTTAGGCACGCTACCAACTGAGCTATGGTGTCTGATATGTTAATCATTGAATAGGTATAACGTTCAACTTGACATGCAGTAAATAAAAACATATGGTTAAATGAAACAGTGGAATAAACATGCAGTGGCTGTACTACATTTAATCACAGAGCATTTGTTTCACCTTTCAATCAAGTTTTTATAGCTTAAAAGATCACACACACTATATTGAACTTTGAACACAATTGGTTTAAAAGTGTGTCATTCATTATTTTTAAAATGTACGAATTAAATATTCTTATGTGTAAGCGAAAATTAAGGCTGAGTGTATATGCATTTATGTGGAGAGGTGAAAGTCATTAAGGAAAAATTACCCTCAGCACACCCAGCCAGGATTTGAACCTTGATCTCCCCATCATAAGTCAAGTTTACCATTAAACTAACGCCTCAGGCCATTTGTCCACCGTGATTAAAGTTGTATTTATATTTATATTATGTTACGGACTTGATGAGCATTTAATAACAATTTTAAAAGGAAAAATATTGCAGCAGCATTGTAATTAACCAATATGAAGTGTTTTTTTAAAGTAAATTATAAATTGTTTTAAAATATGAAACAAATGAAAAAGTGGGTGTGTGAACCTAGCTAAAGAGAACTTCTTGTTGTAGTGTTATCTACGCTGATACAAATATACGAAAAGAGAGTGTAGTGCATGAAATGGTAAAGAATAGAAATGCCATACTGACCGTTAAATGGAGATACCGTTAAATGGAGATACCGACATCTACACTAGGTTTGCCAATCCTTTTATAGAATCATTTCGAATCACACATTGACTTGGGCTTAGAAGTTGTGAAGAGTAAATATAATGTAGTTTAGCAACAATCATAATGAAATATTTAACACAGCCAATAGCAACCAAATACTATTTTTATTAACTTTTTTTCTTTATATATTCAAGGTATTTAACGTGCACCTTCTGAATTAATTGATAATATTAGCACATGCGAGAGCGAAAGGGCCAAACAATTTTGCCAGGAAATGTATTTTCCCATATCTTTCAGGGTTACTTTCATGCCACAATTGACATGGGACTGACAGCTTTACTTTCCCTCTGAAGAAAGTTGTACTACAGATTTTTATAGCTCAAGAAAAATCCATCAACCCCGGCTGGGTTTAAACCAACGAGCCTCGAGTGCTGAGGCGAGCACTTTACCACTTAACCCCCGAGGTCAATTTATTTATATATTCACTATTACTATTCACCAAAATTCTATTTGAAATTTTTTTTACATGAAATTCCCTCAGAGTATATCCTAGATACGCCACGACACAAACTGCTTGGGTAATTTATGGGATATTGATAGTGTGTTAGATTTACAACGAGTATTCAAATAAGTCTTGCAAGTAGCAGCACCAATTAAATTTCTACAAAGGTAAAATTTGATAATAAAAACACAATGGAAGGATCTTGACAGTTTGGAGGATGACATAAGAATGGATTTGAAAGAGATAGGGTGTAATGAGGGACTGGATAGAACTAGCTCAAGAGAGGGATAAGGTGTAATTATGTGGACCCGATGTAACTAGCTCATGATAGGGATAGGTGGTGTATGTTTTTAAGTGCGGAAATGAATTTTCGAGTTCATAACACCATAGATTAGTATGCAAGAAACACATGCTACCAATTAAATATTTTCCGTTTTGGTCCTTGACCAGGGACTATAAAAAGTACTTTGTCTATAGTTCAGAATTCCATGGATACCATTTTTATTGAAGGTGTTGCACAATTTCATACGCAACTTTGGCTATTCACTACTTGCAGTACCTGGAAAATATACAAATTTGCCTGAAATTAAGTTTTTATTTTCTTTATAAATATATATTTATTTTGTCTAAATTGGTAAAATACCAATAATTATATTTCAAACTTACATTCTGGAAACGAACATTTGTTTTAAAAAGTTTCCACGGAAATTAAATAAATAAGGTATATTTTTGTTTTGTAATCTATAAACCACACACAAAATCATCCCAATGGCCAATACAATATTACAGCTTTAAAAAAGAATATATATATACTTTTTATAAGAATACATATATATACTTTTTATAAGAATACATATATATACTTTTTATAAGAATACATATATATATACTTATAAAAGAATTAAAAGTTTGGTAATTTTGTTTGAACATTATGTGGAGTAGCCAATAACCAAATTCAAATCTTAATTTTTTAAACGTAACGGATACTCAACGAGTGGATAGCAGATTAAAGTAGAAATAGTAACTTTTAAAACTCACAAAAACAATCACAATAGCCGTAAATGCCTTAAAGTTAATTTAAATAAATGATAGCCATGGAATATATTTCATCTCAAGTGCTGCACTCTATAGCTCTAATTATTATTCAATTCTAGCCCATTTAATTTATTACATACATTTAATCAAATATTCCTTTTCCACACTTTTTAAAACCTATTTATTTTGTAATTTTTTTTTTACGCGTGCTTTTACCCAACCAATTATACCTTCTTTAATTCTCCCTTAGTATTGTAAACTGGGTGACTTTGCTCTAGCATGGAAAACTTTTCTCTATGCTATATAATTCCGGGGAAATTTATATGCTCATATAAGAACAACATTAATGATGTGTGTTGTATTAATAGAAAACATCAGTGTTGTTATGCCCACAATGCTTTAGGACAGAGGTAGCCAAACAGTTGATTGTGATCTATGTGTCAATCGCAGCTGCTATTTTGGTCGATCGATTAAAGAAGATTGAGAGAAAGAAAATGAAAGAGAGGGTTTGCAGATTTTTCTGAAATAAACATTAGAAAATCGAATTATCAAAGCTGCCCGACTTATGACCATTTAAAACCCTGCCTTCGTTTATTACAAAGTAATAATGAACTCCCATTCAACAAACTATCCTAAGATTATGTGGTGTCAGGCAGCAAATTCAAAGTGAAGTGTTTGATAAGAAAATACTTTATCAAGAAAATTATATATAATGTGGTTTGATAAGAAACTCAGTTTCAGTGTGTGAAAGGACTTTCAAGTCTTTATATGCAATATAATTTTACTATTAAAACACAGAATGGGTTATTAATTTTTTACCAATGAAACAAACAATATAATCTTATGGTTCCATAGTAGATCTCAAAGGATTTTCCTTCTCCAGAGTAGATCACTGGTTCGAAAATTCTGGCCACTCCTGCTTTAGGATTAGCAAACATTTTATAAAGGTGGTGAAAACATTCCCTTGGAGGAGCAAAGTTAACCCGTTTTATGCTATACCAACTTGACTGCATAATTCAAGCTCTAAAACAGTATTTCCTTAACTTTCACCAGTCATGTTATCCCTTCAAACATTTATATATTTAATAAAAAGATACAATTGTCGGCTATTTTGTAAAGTAAAAAAAAAAAACTGTTCCAAATTTTAATAAAGCTTCAGTGGCCAATTTAAACAAACCCATGACGAAGAAAAATGAAGGCTTTTAAAAAGTCCATGAAATCAAGTCCAAATCCGTATTTGTTTATCATACTATTACTACTATAAAACTCTTTTATGCTTAGTAAAATTCAGCGGTGTATCACATAAATTCCCTCCACTGCTGAAATCCATCGCATACTATTGTATGATTTTATAATAATGAAAATTGATACAAATAAAGAAAAAGGAAAAATAAACAAAAAAGTGTAAATTTACATAATGAAAGAGGAAAAATTTGTGAAGAATCCAATAGAAATAATAAGAATAAAGGCAACCATGCTAAAATATTACTCAAGTTGTGTTAAAATTTGTGTTTAAATGTGTATTTGACTATGTATACTATAAAAGATAGAAAGAAAGAAGATGTCAACTTTGTGCATTGGATTCTTCCCACATTTTTCCTCTTTTCCTAGGTGGTCTTTCTTCATTAAATTTACACTATTAGTTTATTTTTATTAATTTCCATTATTATAAAATTACCTTGCCACTCTATGTTAAACATACCACTCTTTGAGAAATACTTCACTATAGGAAGTCAAAAGGATTGAATGGATAAACTAATCAAGTAAGAATATTTTCAAGGTAAAAATATATGTAACTGTATAATTATAGCATAAAGTCTGAAGCAGCCTATCTCATGTTTTGAGGTGAAAGCTATACAATATTAGCCAAGACTTTCGTTTCTTGTTCTTAAGTAACGTGTGTTGCTTCCAATCTTTTGCCTTCCTGCTGATTTATGTTTGATAACAAAAAAATTAATACAATCAGCAAAATAAACTTTAATGAATGGATGATCTTTTTTCCTTCAATCTGTTTTAAGATAAGTGTTAAAAAGTTTTAAGTTAAAAGTAAAACCAAGTGTCAAGGATAACTTTAGACCAGAAATATTTTAAAACTATAATGGGCATAAGCAAATATGCAAATCTAATCTCTAAGAAGTGGCACCCTCCAAAATTAACTATCATACAATGAAGGGCTATAAACAGAATAGGATTTTGGGGAGAAAGGATTTATTAACGGTTGAGGCCTAGGATTGGAGCCCCAATTTATCCAACTTCAGCAGGTCAGTACAACACGCGTGTTGCCTTAGACCATTCAGCCACTGAAGTTTTCGCACTAGAAGAACTAATTTATATCTTTAAATTACAATTTTTGTCTTCACGGAAACACTGCATAAAGTCGGCCTAGTCATTAAGAAAAATTTTGATAATTTATTTTCAAGGGAATACAGAAATGAGGATATTTGAGAACAGTGAGTGGCTCGGTGACATGGCCTAATTTCAATGAAAGCTTGACAATCATTAGTTCTTCAAGTTTAAAACTTTGTCAAACTGTTTGTGTATATTTTCAAATTAGTTTTAAAAAAATGATGCCTGGAGATGGGAGTTAAGCCAAGTAGCTTTGACTTTCAGAGTATCAACTTGTTTAATTTCTGTGACCAGCTATTTTTTTTAACAAAACTAAATCCATAATTTGTGTACATATGAAAACCTGAATATATTATAATCATTTAATCACACTATGTTTATGTACACAATCTACACATTCGCATTTTGTCAAAAATTAAATATTATAAAAATGTTTGTAATCTAAATATTTTATAGAAGTCAAATTTGTGAATGTTAATAGATACTCATGTTTTCAATAAGCTTAGTAAACGTATTTTCCCTGAACTTTTGAGACAACAAAAAGTAAAATGCACACGTTTCTCACTATTTTGCAAGAAAAGTTAATTTTATCAGCAACAGTGAGAAAATATCAATGTGTGAAGTGCAAAATATAGTCAATAACGTTTAGAGACTGAACAATCTAAAACACAAATGGAGATTATTCAATTCTTATAAACCTTTAGAACTACTTAATTACTTAGGAATAACTATATAAAGCTAAATATTGGTATTGTTATCTTATCTAGATTAGGTTGCAATCTTAACACTTTGATTTTTCTTGTAAGTTTAGAAGTGTTCATGTGCAGTACTCTTAAAAATGTTAAGTTTTTACTTGGATAAGTATATTTTGGATGTAAGTAGAATAATTAAAGCCAAGTTAAAGTTAACAAAATTCAAATATAATTTCATGTTTTGACCTATTAATTTTTTTTCTAAACAGGATTAACTAAAACATTTGTATCACTTTCTATGATGAGTATTATGTTATTTTATTTATAGATATTACACATGCATCTACATATAGGCACGTACACAAAATAGAATTGAGTGTGATCGTTGAAAATCAATAAATCAAAAATATGGCAGTTAATGAGTTTTAGATATTCCTCTTTAAAAATGTAAGTGTTTCGCAGAAAATTATATTTGTAAATTGAAGCTAGTTATTGAAATATTTTTCATAAAAAAGATGTTTGCCAAATTCATAACCTAGTTTGTGTGTTTATCAGAGCTAACCATATCACTTTATTTTAGAAAAGCTAAACTGTTCAAAAATAATTAATGGTTCACTGCTTGTTGAAACCGTTTTCTCAAAACACCATTCAAATTACTATGTTTAAGAATGTAACATTCTTAAAAGACATTTTGTTACTATTTTAACAGATACTAACTTTACAATAATATTATTATGAATTTAGGGTAGGAGGTCTTTGACGAAGAATGTTAAGAGTTTAAGCGGGATACTACTATCGTGGAAATTATTAGTTTAAGAGAGAATCAATGATATTACAATCGTTGCTTTCCTTGAACAATTAGTTAGATTTATCATATCACATTATAAAAAACTTCATATCAAATAAAATCACCCAATCAGGGACTTTAAAACAAAGAAACTACATGATGATTGTGGTTTAGTCCATATAAGGAACACTTATTTTACTATTATTTTTTGTAAACTACTACATAATAGATTAATACCACACAAATAGGGGGAAATGATCTATTTAGTGGCCAAATTTATATCCCATGTGGATATTTTATTCAAGATATTTTTGTGATGTTTATAAAAACTTGCAAAATAAGATTGAAACCATAGCTAAAGCTTAATATTTCATTCACAAATATTTGAGAGGAAAATAAAAATATATTTGGGTTACATTACTAATTACAAAATTGGCAATCAATTAGTTAATTATTTGGATTTACTGATCATTATAGATAGAATATATATTCTTGGTCTTATAATAAAATATTTATTGAAATTTATTAAAATTTAATATTTGTAGTTCAGTAATATTAAATGTATTCAAATATTTTATAAAATTAATTTTGTTTTCATGGCATTTCTGAATAGAAGTGAATATGTTATGATGGTTGATAAATTAAGTGAAAAATTATAAAAACACTTATGCTCAATTCATTTATAGCAACAACATATTCACCAAATTATAAGTTGTAATTGGCCATTTTTCTTTTAAATCACTGTTAATTATTGATGAATTGAATAATAAAGGTTTTTCATAAACTTTTTCAGTATTTAGACTATAATTAAACACAAAACATCAATGGAATATTTTGTGAGTGAAAAAAATTAACACTTTATATAATGAAAAAGTGAATCATATAAATGTATGTTGTAATCCCTCATTCCAGCATAATTCAACAAAATAAAATTGATTGTTAAAATCTTTTAGTTAAATGACTTTCAAAATGTAGTTTTTGTTTAACATACCATTTTGATGTAAATATTGTAATGACTAGAATAGAAATTTAAATGAAGACAATCCAATTTCTTAAAATTACTGTAACATATCGTTGTGACAAAAGGTTATCTTCCTAAGTTTTCAATGTCGAAGAAAACAACTTAATATAAATTTGCAAGTGTTAAACTGTACATGTAATTTGCCAAGCGGCTATCATAGCGTAAATATGTTTAGAATATTTAATATTGTAATTAAGACACCAAGTTTTATCTTCACAAGGTTAGAAAATTGTGTATTTTTTTGAAAGCTGGGTATAAATGGAACAATCTTAATATCGTGTAATCCGGTTTATTGAATGATATATCTAATAACTTGCTAATTTGTAATCGTAACACTATGATTACTGATAAATGGCTCCAAACTCAGTTTAATGTGGGATATATGGAGTCAAGGTAAAGTATATTTTTGTAGTTTTTATGACAAAATAATTTATTTGGCCAAAATAAATAAAACATTTCTTCAGTAAATACATATAGTTTAATTTCCCATATAGAGTAATTTCAATAGTTCTTTAACATTACACTCATAGATACACACATAATCACGCCGTTCCTTCAGGGGGTAGGCAAGAAACCGTACATATAGCTCAGAAAACAACAACTCCGTGCTTAATCCATCCTCACTAACTTTATTCACACTTCCCTATCCTTGCTTACTCCCTTCACATCACCAACATCCATATACCAAGTCATGCGTGCTCTTTTATTCGTAAAGCTCTTAATGTTTCTCTTTCTCACACATTCGTCTACAACATTTAATGTCTTAGTGACCTACCCATTCCTTTTGATCCACACACACATTCATCATATATTTGCTTGTTCCCTCGATCCATTCTCATCCTCTCAATATGTCCAAATCAACATAGGACACTCCTTTCACATTGAACTATTGGATTCCTTTTCAAACCCTACTCCTTCAGCACCCCATTCATTACTGGCTCTGTCCATATGAACATTTATCATGCATATTGTAGAATTTGACTTACACCCCTAAAATAAAATTTCTGTTCGAATTTCAAAAACTGTTGAGATTATTTAACATATAAAATTTTACCAAATTTATCTATTGTAGCAATATTTTATTTAATTAGGTCTGAAAAGGATTTTGTTATAAAAAAACTGCACAAATACAAACTTTATCTCTGTCACTAATTAAATTAATTAATCCGTGTTCAACTATCTTAAAATAATTAGAGCACGCAACTGATGAAAAGATTATTTCAAATAAAGACACCAGAGTTAAAGAAATGATTCCGATCATTTAAAAAAATAAGCTGAGGTTTAACCATCAAGATTGTTTCATTTTTTCCAATCCGAGTTTGCGTAATCTTGTGCTGGTCGCAAGAAAGAGAATGAGCTGTGTCTCTTCCTTTAGGGTGTCATTAAAACATTGTGGTAGTATGAGTGTGGTAACTGTCCAAAAATCATATTTTATTAATTTTTTGAATGTATTTGTGATCCCACGGGCCCTTTCGTAATAATGTGTATGAGACAAGTGTTTGGGGAAGCAAGAAGCGCTTACAATTGTGTTTCTCTGCGGATCATAGCCAAGGGGTGTTCACAAATAACGTTTTAATATAATTAATTAATAAAACTTAGCGGGAAAAAAAAGATCCTGAAAACAGGTTTGTAATTTTAAATAATAGTTGTATTATAAGTAAGGGTGTGTGAAAGTCACTTTGTAAATGCGAAGCAAAACTTGAAACATGTAAAGAAAAGTCTAAGATAAGTTTATTGTTGTCATATAAGACAACTTCAAAATTTGTAATTACATACATACACATTTACATACACAAGGGGCTGTCCTTAAATTATATAAGGCTCTTTTTATCATAACTTTTGCCCCCCCCCCTCCCCCCAATAAGGAATTGTAAGATTTTTTCACCCTCCCACCACCCGTCTATCTTAAGTAATTTTTTACAATTCGAGAGATTAAATTGTTTTAACTGTTTAATTACTTTTAGACATAAAGATTGGTAGTAAAGGTAGTGATTTGAAATTTTAGAACACTTTAATTGCAGTAAATAAATGAAATCTAGTGAAATTTTATAAATAATGTATTTTTTGACAATTTTTTTTTTTAGATTTTGTCTCACTGTAAACATTGATAAAAATCAAAGATATCTAAATTTTTATATGCTTACTATATACAGGGTGTACCGTAACATGTGGGAGCCACTTCAGCAGTGGACAGGGAACACAAAAACCATTTTTTTTAAAAACATATAAACATGTGTTCCATTTGTCCATGTTTTTGAGTTACAGCCAAGTGATTACACTAAACAGTTTGTGTACCAAACTCAATATTACTTAACCTGTTAACTAGGTATGTTCTATGGGTTATTACTGGTTAGTCCAAACACCTGGTATTTTTTAATGACTTCAGTATTTTACGACACAGCTTACAGGCTTGCAATCAGGCCGAAGGTGGCCTTTTTGGTCACTTCTTATAATGTTAAGCAGCTCCATATTACTGGAGAGCAAAAATGTCACATTTAGTGAGATAGTTCAAATTTGTTCATTAATTATCATAGTTTTCTTCTTTCTTCAAAATGTTTTGAAGATAAGAAAGTTATTGTGAGTGTTAAAGTTGAAAAGAATACTTTAATTTCGACTTTGGCTTTGACATTTCTTAGCTTCACACACCCATAATTTAAGTCATAATTATAATTTGAATAAATATATTTTACTTCACTATCACAATGCTAAAGACAAATAATACATACTCTAATTGTAGTTTAGACAATGTTTTCTATCGATTTATTAACTGATATTAGAATATTTTCAATAGAGAAAATCTTTCACGAATTAAGTTAAATCAAAACTTGCTGGACAAGTTTGATAGTTACATAGTATAATCACTCTTTAAAAAGTTAGTAAATATAAAATGTGTTTAAATATATAACCAAACAAAGCTTGCTGGTCACAAAAAGTGAACTAGTAGTAGAAATAATTGTACTTAGCACTAATATCAATTTTTATCTCCCTAAAACAATTTATGGGCAGGATTTCAATAATAGTTTAGTTTTAGTTAAAAATTAATAGCCAGTTAAAATATTTCTACATTAATTGGAACTATACATTTAATTCTCAAATGCATGTAATGTCAGTTGAAATTAATGAACCACATCACAAGCCATATTTAATCTCAATTTATTGCAACACTACATTAATCATTTGTTTATAGTCCAGATATAATCACTGCTATTAATGTGATTCACAACAAAAAAAAATCTATATTACATAATATATAAAGATAAATACAATTTTATTTATAGTCATTCATCCATTTTTGGGTTCTTTAATTGATGTTTGAAATAAAATAACTTTAATCATGTCTAACAATTTTAAACACATAATTTATATACATATAAAAAAATTATGTCTTGATAATGAACTGTGTATTAATGAAATGGAAATTTTGTTGAGCACATATTGTACTGCCAAGGTAGATTTTTATTTTATTCTTATTGCCTATAAAACAAACCTCTTTCAATTATTAGTAAATGTAGTAAATATAGTTTCTTAGATCCATCATAATTATATTATTTTGCTACCTCTACAATAGCACCATTCTATTCTTTTATACAAATTTCAAACATGCGGAAAAAGATGTTATCTGCTTAAGACTTTTGTTTTACATTCAAATGATTGTGAAAAATTTTTGACTAGAAAAACAGATGAATTTTAAAGACAAATTTGTGTTATAGATTAGTTGCCATTTGAGGCCTCTTTATTTAGTTTATGATATCCAACAAATCAATTACATTTATTCATTTTTTCCCCCAGATTGGCATTACATGTCATTGAGAAATGATTCTTACACTAAAACAGTAATATGTGAAGCAATCTTTGTCTAATCTCTAAATAACGAATATGTACGTGTTTAAGAGCAACCCCTTGGTCTAAGAGAACTAACGTGTGCAAAGACTGACTAATGGTTTTGCCAACAAAATATTCTAATGTAAATAAAAATAGACTATGAAGGTTCCCAACTTCAAGTCATACGGCCTATTTCTTCTACTGTGGTTATCACGTTTGCTGTACTGTGATTTCTATCCTACATTATAATATGACAAAAACTTTTGTGTGTGTTTTATGGTTTGTTACGTGTTTGGTTGATTAAAAATGTATCTATGATGTTAAAACAAATTTATGTCTCTCCAAGTCTTTATGGATTTGTGATTATTAAAAAAACTCAACGTCCAATAAAGACGATCGTTTTAATATGTGCAATGGTTATACATATGGTTATGTTGTAAGCAAAATGTCAATTATAATTTTAAATCATGTGTGTAAAATGTGTAAAAAAAAAAACACCGTATTATAAACACACCATATCGAAAGAATGAGCTTTGCATTTAGATAATTTAAATAAACCATTTGCATTTTATTAACATTTTATGTATGTATGTAAAGTTATACATTGTTCTTACCTACACCCTGATTTTAGTAGGAAGAACAGTACATGGTAATTGCTGACGTTACTAATACAAATGTAATATATTCATACATCAGTCATGTTAACTGCAGCTGTCACTTTTGATAGATATTATCAATACCCCTATAAATTAACACAAATAATATAGTGAAATGTTATAAATGTTGATTGTACAAAAATATATATTTTTTAAACTGTTCTTTCAACCAAAATCTGGGTACATCAGCAAATCCAACATTTAAGTTTGTCTTGAATGTTATATTTTGTGAAAATTATATTTAAATTATGATATAGTATTTAATGAATTGATTTGAAGTGTATAGTTACTATATGTTATGTGTTGCACAATTGGTCCCAGTGTTGCTAATGTAATCATTTATATAGCTTTACACAATTTACTGTGAGCTCGACTACTCGATAAAACAATTTTAGTGGGAGAATGAAAGTGAGAATATTGTAATGCACCTAAAACCATCACGTGAATAAATTAACATACATAATCTCTATGAAAACTCAAGGATAGGAAAAAAAAAAGTTATATTTGAAAACTGAATCAATAAATGCTTTATAATGGCCCTTATATAAAAATGTTAGGCAATTACTTTTAACACTATGTTAAGGAAACTACTTTGAACACTGTGTTGAGGTAATTACTTTCAACACCGTATTAAGGAAATTACTTTAACACTGTATTAAGGTAATTACTTTGAGGACTGTGTTGAGGCAATTACTTTGAACACTGTATTGGGTGCAAATAAGATTCAATCTTAAATAAATGGAAATATAATCTAGTTGAAAAGTGTATCCCGAACATAAAAATCAAACCTGGGACTTTTGGCTTGGTGCACCACTGACCAATCAAACTGTTCAGAATTTGTATCGTGATTAGGGTTCATTCCTCACTCATAGTTTTAAGGCAGGGTCAGTGAGGTCATGGACTACTCAATTATAATAAAACACAGCCAAAGATCTCTAATAAACATTGCCTTTCACTCTAAGTAAATTAATTATCTTGAACGTGAGACAGGGTCTGAATGGCTTAGTGGCAGAGGTTCTCCAAGACAAATTTCCCTGGTTCCATTCCTAAAAACTATGTTCTACTAATATGAAAAAAATAAATTATTGTAAAAAGTGAAATAACTTTATAATTTAAAATAAAATACCAGGATAATAATACAACACCTTAGCTCAGTCAATAGCATGTCTGTCTACTGAGATAAAGGTCTTGGGTTCGATTCCCGACATGGTCGAAAATTTATCATTGGTGCAATGCGGGTTTACCCTTTCATAATGATAGATTAACAGCTAAGGACTGTCTGTTGTGACTGTTCTGGTCTTAAATAAGATTATAGGGCATATGAAGCTATTATAGCCCTAGTAAGACGATAATGGAAAATATATGGCTTGAATAAAAAACTGACCCAGCCCACAGGCTGGAAATAGTAATGGATGTAAAGTAAAACCAAGGTAATAGATAATAGAAGCAGATCAAAACAAATGGATTACTGTATAAATACTAGTGTGTTTGACAATTTAATAGTGAAATAAATGCAGCAAATAGGCACCTTGTTTCTCTGCACACTTTCCACATCTTACTACACACGCAGCATCTCAAATATTTACATTGATGCTAGAGAAATGAGGAACTTGGGATTTAGAGGAGAAATGAATATATTTGTGTGGATGATTAATGGGAAGTCATTCAGAGAAAACTACTCTCAGAATGGATTGCTGGTATTTGCGCACCAACTTTGTCAACAGCAAACATGAATGTAAGAGCTTGATATTTAATTTATGTGCCCACCAGTGCGAATATTCTTTGAAAATAGCTTGGATTCAAGATAAAACACCCAAAATGACTTGTCCCGGTGATCGAATGGTCTGGACATTGTTCCGCAAACTGTGTGCTGCAGCTCACTGGTTTACCACGGCGGTGAATTAGCGGGCACAGCAGCTGTTCAATAAGAACATGAATGAAGTTGGTATAAGCGCCAGCCGTGCATCATTCGCATTTCTTACTTACTCGTGCTTACTAATATTTTAAATACATCTGACAAAATAAAAAGCTTTTGCACCAAGTTGGAGTTAAGGTTTACCCAAATTATTAATGGTTTGACCGAAATGTTTTCAAATTTTAAAGAAGCAGGCACTTTACTAATTCTGATTTACCATATAGCCATTGAATTAGGTACATAATAAATTTTCTACAACACCGACACATAACAAAAACAAAAGTGTGCCACAAAAATTTTTGGCTTGTTAAGTGTATCGTGAATTTAAAAAATATGCAGAGCACTGGTCTAAGGCATCACTCTCGCAATATACCTAATGACAGGGAGATCTAGGTTCAAATTCCAGACGGGTGTACGGTTTGTTTTTTCTTCAATGGTTTTCCATTTTCTCTCCATGCAAATGTGGGTACACTTCTTCTAAATTCAATCTTCCTCAACCCTTATAAATTAGCAAAATTAGTACATATACGTAGCAGTATGCTAAATAAAATCCTAAATTAAGAAATTTAATCAGTATTCTATGAAGACATAGTTTTTCACAAATATACATTGAGAGGAAACAAAAAAAAAGCGTGACTGTTTTAAGTGCATTTCAAGTCAACTATAATTCTATCTCATTTTAGTTTTGTATAAAGGTCAACAAAATAACCTAAAAAACCCTTTTCTTTAAACAAAAGTAAAATTGCATAGTACTACTCATGTTTTAAAAAAATATTCTCATTTTTATGTGTTTTTTTTAACATTATAATATATTTGAATAAACAGCAGGGTTTTTTCACCTCCCTTTAATTATTATTTCAAATGAGACAGCTTAGGTGCTGTCCTATGTCAGCAGTCAAACGCAAGTGGTGTGGGTGAGGTGAAGTGGAAATATTAACTTAACTGTTGGTAAATTAATAGTCAAACTCATATCAGAGTAAGAGATCAAATATTTTGATATTGTCACACAAGTTGAATTGCAATTATGTTGTCTTGGGCATTTCCAGCAAGTGATGATCAATTTTATTTTATTAGGCTTTTAACTAGGCTTTTATAATTAGATAAATTAGTAATTTGTAGGTAAAATATAAAAGTCTTCAGTAGCTTCTCAATGAGGGTGGCTTTTATACTATGGTTTACCACTCTTTCTCCATGCAAATGTGAGTACACTTTCTCTAAATATAACCTTCCTCTCCCTAACCCATTAGGATAATTAGTACAGAAGCGTATATCCCAAATGGGTATAATACGCGATGCTAAACAAATAGCTTTTCATTCATTGATACAAATGTTGAATTTCATCTTCAAATTCTCTCTCCGAGTAAATAGTATTTGATATTTGATATTTTATTTGATCTTCTTCAAGAAATTAAAACTTTTCTTATATGCTATTTCCAACAGATAAAGTGTATGTTTCCTTTACGATTGCATCATGAATATTGTTTAGAATTTTTTATCGCTAGTTTCTCGCATTTTCCCGCCTCAGGAAAATCATATCAATTCATGCTCTTCGGTGGGCATTTCCTTGATGACTACATTATAAATAACTTACTGTATTTAAATGCTTAGCACTAGTTCCTTGTATTCTCACACAAAAGGTCAATCGCCCACTTCGGCAGCGTTCGAACACTCACATAGGTCAGTGCCTTATAGCATGTTTCCTCCTGGTTTAAAATTCTAGTCCCCTTGTAATTTGTTTGTATGCAGAGACCTTTAGGTGATGTGTGGCTAGGATGCCATGGTCGTTCCACACCAACGAGAGGACAATACAACATACAAGGTGTTTCAGATGAGACACTTTAGCACACAACAACATTAAATATGAAACAAACAAATGTAATTACACAGAGTTTGAGGCCTGTGGTTTTGTTCCCAGAATGTAATAAAATGAATGGCTCAATATGTGTGCTTTTATTTTATTTTTAACACACCATCTTCCTTTATTATTTTACATTATAGTGGAAGAATGTTAAGGCTTGTACAATTGTTATTGTTACTAGCACTGTGTCTTAATACTCGTTATAGACACGCTTATTGTGTAATGGTAGGGTGATTGTGAGATGAAATGGAGGACCTACAGTTTAACGTGGGATCCGAGCCACGGTGGAGGCCTGGTATTCCACACATTCACAAGTTGTGATTAATACACGTCCTGTCAGAGGTGAAGGATGGGTTTGGCAATCAGATAAATCTGTGCCGGGTCTGAGGATTGAACACCGGACCCCCAGCACAGAAGTCTGACACCTTACCCCTAGACCGCCAGGTCACCTGCTTGTACAATTAAGTATACATGTACCTATGGCAAAACTTAAAAGATCAACAGGATCTATTGATTATGGCTATAGTCACATCAAAGTATCATATTGGTAAATTTTAAAAATGACGCCCTGGAATGGGAATCGAACCAGAATTTGTTCTATTAGAAGGGGTTCAGGACCCTTGGTGTACCCGGAGTATGGGACAAATCCTGGATAGCTCAGCGGAAGAGAATTGGCACACTAAGCCTAAGGTCCTGAATTCAATATTCATGTCAATGTGTCTTTTCTCACACTAATTCACATATATTTTCTAAATATTAAATTATAGTGTTGCAATATGAAGGAAAAAAGTTTGGATATTTAATTACTTATTTTACAGCGACATCAAAGTAGCACATAAGTTAATAAGTATTAATGACAGATTTTAAAGGTCATATAATAATAATAATAATAATAATAATAATAATAATAATAATAATAATAATAATAATAATAATAATAATAATAACAACAGAAAGATTAAATGTACCCGGGCACATATTCTGAGGGAGGGGGTTAAAGGGTCAGTCGACTCCTAGCCCCATCTCATGTTAGTTAGAAAATTAAAAATTTGAACCCCCGCTATAAATATATTCTAGATTCAACCCTGAATTGTACTCTTCATTTACCCTGTAAGTTATCAAGCCTACCTTGTGTTATTCCACTATGCTAAAGCTTAGAATAGGATTATAGTGTTAAGTCATCAGGGTAAGACCGCTAACTTTTAGGAGAAGAATAAAGACTGAGCTCATACTATTTAGGTTTTTCAGTGCGGCTACAAAAGTTTTTACTAAGAAATTCCCTTACTTTTCCACACATTTAACCTTTTTTTCAAAATTTTCTTGTTAAGTGGCAATTTTTTCATTTATTGCTGTGAACAAATATTTTCAAAAAAAATCCTGTAACTAAAGATAAACATTATAATAAGTTACTTGGCCAGTATTCAATGTTTTAAGTATTATTTGTGTCCTGATATAAATGCATCTTGTTAACATTTAGAAACCAAATATTTCACGTTTGTTTAGATTTTTAGGTGCAGATTTATTTTTTTGCACTGCATTGTACTACTTGTTCAAGTAAACACCTATGTATTCGTTACGCCAATGGTTTTAAGGATTAAGAAGGCAATATTTATAGTAAATGTATCCAAATTCGCATGGAGGGAGTGGAAAATCACCCTCAGTACACCCGACCAAGATACAAACCTTGATCCCCCCATCCTCGCATCTCTCGTCTGTGAGAATAACGGCTTAAACTCTGCAACCACCAAAGCGGGTAAGAGCAGACTTAGTCAGGTATTTGAATTCCTCAATTTTTTCCTTATTTTTTATTTAACTACCTGACATTGCCCTGTTTTTTCTGTCTGTAGCCACCATATTAATCTCTTTGCCGAGATTCTCAAAGACACCTAAAATCTCTTTTGTGAAACTTTAGAAAGGGAAGGAGGTATAGTTCCGAGGTTTGAAAGCTTTTATGGCAGGAAAATCCTCAACTTTTTAGTTGGATGTATATAACTATATATTTTACACAGAAAATCATGGGTACACACCCTTATTTCACACATTACCAAGGGCATAGCTCGGGGTAGACAATGAGACTATATGCCTAAACTTGAATCTAACTACCAATCAACATTACCAAAGAATCAAATTAATATTTTATTTTAGGGCACTTTGTCTCTCTATGAATATTTGTTTAGCAATGACTAAAACTATTAACACACCTTTATGAGTTCCTTAAAACAGGGTTGATACCAAATGAAGGGCAACCATGTGGGTTTTCCAAATGGGGGTAAGTTGGAGTCCCATCTGCCAGGGGTGTGGCATCCCTCTCTCCTCAAGAGAAATTCACATCCTAGTATTAATAATATCTATCAAAAGTGGCAGCTGCACATCACAGGACTTTCTATATAGATATATTCAAATTGTTTTAGTAGCTTTAGTAAATACCAGATACTTTTATTATTATTATTATTATTATTATTATTATTATTATTATTATTATTATTATTATTATTATTATCATCATTATTATTATTTAGCACCGCGTCTTACTACCCGTTCGGGTTATCCGCTTAAGTACTAATTACACTAATGTATTAGGAATTGTGAAGGTTGAATTTATAAGAAGTGAACCCGCATTTGCGTGGAGGAAGAGTGGAAAACCATTTAGGAAAAACCACCCCAGTTCACCCGACCGAAATTCGAACCTCGATCTCCCCGTCCTTGGTGGTCTGGCTCAACACACCAAATACTGTTCTTCATACCAAAATCAGGATAAAGAACCTCAACATAATAGTGTTGTTGGACAGGTGTGTCTAAGCAGTCATTGGAGTTATTCATGTTAATAAATATGTTAGTGGAGTATAAATGAGGAATGTAGAGTGGAAAACCATTTAGTAAAAAACACCCTGAGTAGAGCCAACTGAAATTCAAATCCTCGCCTATTCATTAACGGCAATTTAGTATAATATGATAGTGACACTTTGAGATCATGCAATCACCGATGGGATTATGTTTTATTAATAGAGAGAGAGAGAGAGAAGAGATCAGCGACTTGTAATGGGTTTGGTTAGCAATAAATATAAAAAGTAAATAAAGATAATTGTAAACCCAGAATACCATTTGAAAGAATGTATTCCCAAACTTTGAGAAAATGTAATTAAATTATAATAAATAACACTATGTAGTAGGACTTGCTTCTGGTGGTCGCATGAGCTAAGGTGTCACTCTTGCAATAGACTAGACTGCCGATGACAGAGAGATTGGGGTTTGAATCTTGGTCAGTTGTAATGAGGGTGGGTTTTTTTTCCTAGACGGTTTTCCACTCTCCCTCCACAAAAATGCGGGTACACTTCCTCTAAGTTCAACCTTCCTTATACCTAAATAATTAGTGTCATTACTTAACCTGACTGGTGAAATAATTGTTTTCAGGGTGTCCCCTTAAACTATATTTTTAAATTTCATGAATTTTCCAAGTTTTCCAGAGCCAGTTTCCAACTTTTCCAGTCACTAAATATTACAATAAATGTTTTATTAAGATTGCAACTTAATGTAATAACATTTCTAGAAACATACATATTCTGAAGGAGTTAAAGGATTTCAGCCTATAGTGATGGGTTATTGGGTGGTGTGATATAAGTTTGATTTAATTTAGATCATACAGTCAACTCCCAATATCTCAGATAATTTAGACAACATTTTCCAAAAATAAAATTGTATATAGTAAAATGCCAGCCGCATGCTGCTAAGAATATTATAGAAGCAGTGTAATGTAAGGGGCTGACTGAGATCTTGCAACAGTGCTACTACCCTTCTCATCTCGCCCCCGCACATACAGTACAGTATATCGATAATTTACAAGTACTATAGGCCTTTTGTAATCTCAATCTTTCCCATACCAGTACCTAGCTGTGTTATTCGTGTATGTGTCTTATCTGATATGTATTGTTTAGCTCGTCAGATCAAAGTATTATATTACTTTATATAAAGTATCAGTTTTAATTCCTTAGACACAACTTTATTTCCCCTCCCCCAACTCCTTTAATATAAGTTATCAAGAGTTGACTGTATTTAAACATATTGCACACAAATACAGTTTAAAATTGTTGTGAGATGTATTCTTTTTTTTAGTTTATTCTTCCTATAATGTAACTTAATTCATGTGCATGCACATAACCGTGACTCAACTTTGGCTGAAGATGTGTGGTAGAGGGGTGGAAAAACAATATAAAAATCACATGGTGATCTTGAGAATTGAGATTAGCATACTCAGCAGGGACAACTGTGTTAAAAGAGATTAGCGGTGAGTATCAAGTGGAAGAAAAATGTTATTTTGACTATTGTAAATAAAAATTACATAATAACTTTAAAAATATGTGAAAATTTCAGAGATTTGATAAAAATTATATGACTTTTTAATGACAAAGTAAATGCCTTGACTTTTCCCTGTTTCCAAGATCATTGAACATCCTGTGTTTTGTATATTCTGAGTTTCACATTTCTTGACAAAAGGCGAGATGTTAACAACTTACTAACCAATTAATGGGTTGTATTTCCTAACCGAGTGTTTCACACACATAAATGCCATAGTTATGTTAATCCAAAGTCTATTTGTCAGTATTTGAAGTAGGCCTAGAATGTGTTTTATCAAGAAAATGAATATTTAAACAGTTCGTCTAGTAATAATTAATTTAATAAATACCAAATGCATATGTAACTATGCCATTTCCTTAGAGGGTAGGCAAGACACTGTGCATATGTCTCAAAAAACAACTCCTCATGGGTGGCCGGAGCTACGATGGGCAGTTGAGGTTAATAAATAACTTACAAAAATATATATGTAGTCCAACATTATTTAAATGGGTAAAATTTAACTGTTCTCAAATTTGATTTATTTATAGTAAAAAAAGAGTGATTTTGTAATTATTTCTGATCTCTGAAGGCAAGAGAAAAAATATGTATCAAATTTAAACAATCAAGGACATCTGAAAATGCCTGGCAATGTTAATACAGAGTAAATTAAGCCCAATTAATATTTAGACATAAATTTTAAACTAAGTTTTGGCTTATCTAAGTTTTATTTTATTGATTTCACGAACTTCTACACAAATACATTCAAAACATTCTGGTTCATTTTGTAAACATGATGCATCATTTATTACAAATACTTGCTTGTATCTTCATCCAGAAGCACAAAAAAAAACTTGACTACTTCAAGAAATGTACCATCTCAAAATACATTCTATGCAAGAGCCTTTTTTCCGAACACCATCCAAGTGTGTGTGTTAATACAACTCATTTCTAGAGTCACGTCCCAAATGACCTCAGTGATATCTTAATGCAAGCCCCATTAGTTTGGTTAAGAAGAGACTTCAGAAGTGTTGGTACAGAGGGCCAGGTCAAATTCAGCAAAAGCTGCACTATCGCATTATCATGTGTATGATGTTCATCAGCACCTGTACAAACAGTACATATATTAGATTTTCATTAGTGCACCGTAACCATAGATTATTTTGAAATAAAATGTTAAACATTTTTATATTGTTAACTAATTGTGTTTGATATGAAAAAAGAGCCGATTAGCAGAACTGTCCAAACAATTCAAGGTGCTCGAGGCATTATAATTGGAATTTTGGGAGCCCCCTTTCACATAAACTAAAGTCTGTTCAGCGTAGGAATTGTCTTCTGAAAGGCCTTTTTCCTTACCAGAAATCTATTATATAGTAGGATATTGGTAGGAAAAAAGACCTTTCAGAGAGTAATTCCTAGCGTGAATGAAGTATAATAACCATAGTTACTGTATTCTTTAAATTGAAAAACGACATCTGGACAAGGGAATCAAATCCGTGACCCCGTGTCCAGGTATCATGTTTAAATTTAAAGAAAATAATATTAAGATGTGGCCATACTTAACTACTACTATAATCTGGTTATTTGATCCAACATAATTACTTTGATTTCACTATCTTACTAACATATTAAATAAATTATCTAAATGAAAACTATAATTATAAGGCTAGACTATCCAATGTCAACAGGACTGAGGCAACTTCGGATAATCAAAAACTCGGATTATATGGACCAGTATAAAACACATTAGACTAAATTTAAGCGCCCTAAGCTCTTAAAACTTGAAAATAAAAGTCCCGACAAATCAATAAGCCACAGCTGTAACACTCACTGACAGGCAACTAACTCTACAAAGATAAACGGTGGACAGTAATATTTACGGCGCCAAAGTACAGTAGAAACAATGAGACACCCGATGATTCACTCCGCTTATCGTATTAGATGACCGTACTAGTTTAATGAGGATCATTCTCTAAGAAATCCTCACTAAACATAAAATGTGTTACCATCGTAGATAATGCGGAATGCCGGAAGATTGGATTTTGGATAATCCAGATACCAATGTAAAGAGTTTTCTTCTAATATTATTTTGATGATGTTAATCACCTTTTAAAAAAACATAGTATAATCAGTATAAACAAATTCCTTTTATGATCTGCCTACTAGAAGTTTTTTAAAGTTATTTAAAATACTTTTTCTTTTTACATAACTTGTAAAAAATTTGAGTAGCCTACTCACAATTTTCACTTTATGTAAAAAAAAAAATTATGAATTTAATTCAATTTTAAGTCACTCCATTTTCTTTTGGTCTGATTTTTAAAAAAAAGTAACTAAAACTATAATAAATTTATTTAAGAATCAGAATTTGTGTGATTATAGCTTTTCTCACAAAAATAAATACTACACAATTCTTGCAAATGTATGTTTGTGGTTATAGTTTATGCAAGGAGCTTTTACATAAATTTAATTCAAAATATTTCTAGTTAAAATATTGTTTCATATTAATCTAACTTGGAAAAAACTCCATATTTTAATTCAAACTCAACTAAGTGAAAAATGTCCACTCACATCCTCCTGATAAGAATCCTTATTTTTTAAGTGTTTTTAGTAACAAAATCTGGAAATCAAATCATATATTTATTTATTTTGATATTCCTAAATTGGCTTGACCACATATTTGTTTTGACTTTGTGACAGCTTTCCTCCCATTAAGACAATGACAATGTTTTATAACCCTTTGGGTTAAACCATATGATCTATTGGCGTGGATATAATCAATTCAGCACATGTACTCCGCCCTTTGAATGGTTAGTGTCACCTGACCAAACCATATCTGGGAGAAAGCACAATAGGGTATCGCTGAAAGTGAAGTTTCTCGTTGCTTTCCGCATCGAAATTCTAGAGTCGATAAATTTTGCCGTAAGATATCTACGCATACCGTCCAAGGTTATTTTATATGCCACAAACATAGTACAGATGGCTTTACTTCCTCCTTTTCTTCCCCAAAAGAAGCTGCGTTTCGGATGTATATAGGCCGATAAAAATTCATCGACTTAGTTTGAACAACAACTTTTATATAAGAATAAAAAGTTAAAGGATATAATATTAAAATACTCCAATATGTTAGAATAAATATTGGGAACACGAAGAAATATAGGTTGCTACGTAGAATCTTTGGGGCCTCAATGAGTTTAGAATCTTCTAACCACAACGGAAACATCCTTAAAACAAGAACATAAATAAGTTTTAGTTTCCAGGCAGCAATAGAAAAAAATCTTGCTGTAACTTAATAAAGTAATTCCTTAAACGACGTACTTGTAAAATTGTCCAAGAAATCCCGAGACTTTCCAATCAACTTAAATAGCAAGTTGTGATAAAAAAGACTTCTCTCTCACCAAACGAGTATACAAATCGAATTCAACCGGTCGCGATCAAGAAACTCGACTTTTCCTCTTTTGCCATAAAAGCACACAAATTGACTTCAACAACAGGTTGAGATGACAAAAAAAAAACCTCAAGCTGATGACCAACCCATCCATGTACCAAAGGTTAAAACTACGTATTCAAGAGAAAAATTTTTCAATAGATTCTAGACAATATTTATATCAAACGTTAATCCTTACCTTACAGTTTAGCAGGGATGACCAAAACCTTGACTGCAGAGCCATTTATAGCAGTTTATTAAATTTCTTAGCAAACACAGCACTCCAGAAGAAAAAAAATTTCTGCCTTCATCCGAATTCTCTACTTATGCATTGTCACCTTAACCGGTATTCTTGTCAGTTGGACCTGCAAAGATGTGTAGTGGAGATCCATTCAAATTTCTAGAGGATGCCGGATAGACCCATCGCATCCTTGGACTATGAATGGAAGAAATAGATGTTGCCATGTCCTCCATGCAGTGTTTGACTGGCAACTGTTCTATTATTACTTTTTCTCTGTGAGCGTACAGACCTTTGCTTTTCTCGGCATCTTTCCTTACCCGAAAATCACAGTAGCTACAATTTATTTTATTGTAACTACACAGGAAAACCAATTCTAAGGATGAATTTATAAAAAAAATCTTCAGTTAGAATAGTGTGTGTTTTAGTTTTAAAAGACCTACTAATCTCCCTGAGGTATAAAAGATGGTGTTAAACTTAGTTTCAAAAATATCTGGTAGGTAGAAGCACTAAAGTCCTGAGGACCATTAACCGTTTGAGTCTTCCATCAAAATGCATTGCAAGTGCATATTTACTAAGGCAATATAGCAAGGATCCTCCCACAGAATTATGAAAGTGTTTAAGCCTGTCATAAGCCAATTTGTGTTGGTTTGCAAAGATTAATAAGTCCTTATACATCAATGTTGTTAATTTCAGTCGCCATCAGAACCTAAAAGTTTCACTAACTTTGCGGTATTAGTATAGTGAAATTGCAGGAGGGAGTTAGATTAGATATTTGACAGTTGCGAAAGTTACATTCTAATACTCAAGTCAAATCAAGTTTTGTAATCATCACATTGATAGATCGTACCAATGCCGATAGCGTACAAATTATTGAAATATTGACAATGCAAAGATTGTAATAGTTCATTGGCAGTGTTAAAATAAATCGTATTCTAAGATGATGGCAATGAACTAGACATGAATGTATCAAAATTGAGTTTTTGATGTTAGAAAAATTTAACATTTGTCAATAATAAGAGAATAAGCAACAAAGTTAACTCAAATAATAAATTCGAGGTGCGATAGAAACATGTGGGAATAAAGACTATAAATAAGACTTCATTTGTACATATGTTTTTAATATTATTTAGTGGATAGCTTTACAGCTATATTTCTACAAAAAATAAAAATAAAACTACAGTATTAAGATATAGAACACATGTCCAGAAAAATACTTCAACTGCACGTGATTGTTTCACATGTTAAAGATGTCAACTACCATAGTTTTATAAAACTGTAACAGCTGTTTTAAAATCATTATAACATAATTATTTTTACCAAAATATGATAGAATTACATAGGGCCTATACGAGCTAAATGTTTTGGTCACCAATTATTCCATCTATACTCATGAAAAATGATTAATTTTGCAACATAACCACAAAGAATATACTGTTGGATATAATGAACTTTAAAAATTATAGCAGTATGAAATAGTTTTGAATGTCAATAGCTTTTGAATCAAAAAAGAATAGTTGAAATATCACACTTACATATTCTACTATAATGACATTAGGCTTCAATGAAAAAATGAATGAACAATTAACTTGTAATTTGTCAGCATTTACACAATATATTCTAGCTTTTCAAAAAAGAAAAGATAGAATTAGCAACATTTTAGTCTTTTTGGTGTTTCATTGTAATTTTTATTCTAGCACTGAATCTTGCTACTTTTACAGGTTGTACACATATGGATTTATTACGCTAATGAGTTAGAGATGGGTAAGGTTGACTTTAGAGTAAGTGTATCCGCATTTGTGTGGATTGAGAGTGGAGAACCATTTATAAAAGCCATCTCAGTACGCTTAACAGGGATTCAAACCCCATCTTCTTGCCATCAACAGTCTGGTCTATTGCAAGAGTAACACCTTAGACTATAAGACCATCAAAGCAGGTATCATTGTATTTGTTTCAGTTGTCCGCATTGTGGTAAGGTTTTCCTATTCTTTTTTATAAAAAAAGACAAAAATCATCCTGGTTTTTATTTTCCCGGCGCACAGCAACACCGCTAGAACATGAAACCTGATTAGACGGAGTGCACAAAGTTCATCTTTTTAATCCAAAGTGAGGCCAAATCGAAAATATGAAATATTCATAAAGAAAACTGAATCATAATTTAAATAGTTTTGTTTTTGATCCATGTCGAGAAATACCTTTGAAATATTCTTCTAAAGTTAAAAATAAAATAAAAATTTCAAAATGTTTTACTGCAAAACAACATCCATTAGAATTTGTTCCGGTACCTATTAAAATATGTGGTTCAATTGATACAAATTTTTTACATATAAACTTTAACTGTACATGATAAAAAAAATAGTACTATTAAAGTAAAAATTTATTTCAGTAAAGCTTCTGTCATCAAAGCTAAAATTACTTTTCCAATCAAAACCGTGGCAAAAAGTTTTTCAAGATTTGCTAGAAAAAATACTTCTTGATTTGATCAAGAAATGCCCGTTAATCTAAAGAAAACAAACAAAAAACAATGGAAAATTTGAAAAAAACTTGTAAACTGTAATCATTATTATTATTATAAGGATATCTGAAACAAGGAATAAAAATTATGGTTAATTGATTTAATTATTTTATTTTTTGCAAAAGGAACATTTTATAAAGCAACTCTTTAATTAAAAATAAAATTTAATTCAATTCAAAATAAAATTGAATTTAATTCAAAATGATCTTTAAAGAATTCAGTAGAGTAAAAAACTTTTAAATACTATAATTATTCTGTTATTCTGCTACTAATTAGCAAAATTCTCCTCGTAGTGTCAAGACTTGTTCTTACTGGTTTACACTAATTAACAAATCGTCTCTTTGCCAGAGATGGGTTGAATTATATATGTTTATTATTCAAAGCTATAATTAAAATGCTGAAATGTCAGATAATTAAAAATGGTCCACCACCAGCAATAAACAAATTTCCCTTAAGTCACTCAAATATGGCATTATATTATAATTTTTTATATATATTTTTAATACTGATGGTGGTTTAGTGGAAAAATAATAATACCGGCTTCATATATTTCGTTAATAAAGTATTGGCCCAAATATAATGCAATATTTTTCTCCGAAAAATTTCCTTCTGAAATGGTACCCTTATTATATGTGCAGGTTAACATTTTTCGCTTAAAAAAAAAGTAGATTCCTAAAGGTATATTTTGTAGTATTTTGGAACTTTACCAGCAGGTCATCAGGAATTAAGGAATGCATGGCAGATCCACAAGTGAGTGTTTGTGTTGAAAGCTTCCTCAGCGTCTCAAGTAAAAAGGAATAAGATGACGCTACAATATGACTTAAATTAACAGCAATATTCGAGGTGCAACAAACAAATAACGTGCGGGTGCTAATAAACAAGTTTGGTGTTTCCAAGGCTAATATTTGATTTGGAAGGAAAATGAAGAAATGTTTAGGAGTGTCTGCACATCAAGAAATGCATTCGGAGTAAGGATGAGCATCGATGGTCGATGTTTTGCTTTCAAGGTTCAATGCTTTCAGCATCGATGGTGAATGACCAATGTTTTGAAACCCTCAATGTTTTACTGTACTATCGATGTTTTCTTTTGTAGATTCAAAGTTCAAACTTGGGATGGACATCAAAAGAAAAATATTGATGCCAAAAAAAAAACTATAACCAAAGAATTAAAAAAACAATAACAAAATATTTTTTATTGGTTTTAAAGCAATTTTAAAACACTTGCTGTAGTCCATTGTTTGTAAAAACACAAATTGGTAAACCATCTTAACCGTCTTTTTGATCAGTTTCACTTTTTTGTCTTTGTCAGTGTTTGACGGCTCCTACTTTATAAAAAAGAGACGCTTCTATAGAACAGATGCACATACATTCAGAAAGAATGGGATATCAATGTTTTCAAAAAAATGATGTTGAAGGTTTGATGTTTGCCCGATAAATCATCGATGTTTATATCATTATCTAACGTATCAATATAAAGTATGTACCGTATACAAAGAAAGAAAATATATGTGTTTATGTGTGTTTGGGGGTAGAAACATCAATGTTTTTTATATTAATTCAATAATATATTGTGCTTATCACAGCAATCATTAAACAATATTCATATTCCCAGTTTAAGAGGTATGACGTTTTTTAAACTAAAACATCAATAGTTTAGGGTTAGAGTCATCGATGTTTAGAGACAGATGTTTTTCAAACATCAATGGTACTTCTCCACTGTAGGCATCGATGTTAAAACATCAATGTTTTGCTATCGATGCTCATACTTAATTTAGAGGGCCTAGTAAAAAACTATTTTGGTTTTGTTAAGTTTTTACTTTGAGGTATATTCGAGACCTTTTATTTTTCATATACCAACACCTTCTAAATTTTAGGGTTGTATTATGTGCAAGGCCGTACTATATTCAGGCCATTAATGTATGATGCACTTATAATATGACAGTATAAAAGATATTTGAACTAAATAATTGAAATGGATGTGTGTCCAATTTAATTTAAAAGGTATTTCAAATCTCAATATCCAACTTCCAAAACCTATATTTAAAGTAATAATTACATTTCATGAAATCACAAAACAAATATTTTTTTTATTTCCTCTATGGCAGTGGATTCAAACACTTACATTCTCTGTTATTCCTAAATGTGTGTACAATTTTGGAACTGTAAGTATATTCGTCTTCTAACACAAATGTACTAAGATTTTAATGTATTGTTGGTAAAATAGTAAATAATTTTCAGATCAGTTAGTAGACATGTTTTTCTGCTAAGCTTTCAAAATTTATAAACATATACGCACTTAGAAATATTTGTCGGTATTAAAGAGACACAGAAAATATATCCACAATATTAATTCATTACAATCAATTTCACAACACTACATATATATATTCTTTATAAAGTGGAGCAGGATAAGGGAAGTTATTTATTTGTTGTGAAGGTATATAACAAATACACAAATAGATATCATTAACAAAAACTAATGCAAAATCAAGTGTAGAGGTATACTTTGCTATAAAACATCTGAAAGTTTAAAAAAAAGGTATTCATAATTTAAATAATCAATTGTAAATAGCCAATTGCAAACAGAAATAAGAGAGCTATATTTAATCATGTTAGATATATTTTTGCACACCTTTTCCATAAACAGATTGAATAAAAGTTTTGGTGAAGGGTTGAATCCTATCCCTCGCAAATCAGAATATTAAAATTTATTTCAATTCTTGAATCTAAATTCGAGTCCTCGAATCCTTTAAAACTTTACAGTTTTAGCTAAAGTGAAAATATACCAAATTTAATTGAAAAAATATTGTTTAAAGCTTGATGCCTTGCTACTTGTTTGTCATATCTATTCATAAACAAAGATAACGCTTTTCAATTAATTATATTAATGCAATTTTGTCTTTTTATGTGATTTTGTTACTCTCTCAGTTTCACAAACTTATAGAATTAATTTTACCAATTGCTTAAAATGTGTTTTTGTACAAGATTATGAAGCTACCTGACATCTTGTATTGGTGATTTTTGTATATTGTGTAAATTCACGATAATTTAATTGTAAGCCATTCCATATATTCACATATTTTGAATACATTTATAAATTAGGGCTGGATGGATCAGCCCTTTGCTGATCACCGATATAAATCATTTGGTTTATTTTCTTTAAAATATTACAGAGATAGTATAAAAGATAACACACATACATTTTTGAATATACAAACTTTTTGTTCAATAAATTCTTAATAAACATATCAATAAACCATTTAAATTAGCGCTAAGCCAAAAGTTCGGGTTTGACTCCCATGTCTAGGTATCATATTTCGTCTAAATTAAATGATTATTGGTCTCCTCCATACAGACATTCCCGTTGTTACAATGATCGGAAACCTTTGTGTTGATATTCATTGAGATTCACTTTAGTTAAAATCTTGTATTGTATACTTGGCAGCAAAACAGCCGTCCCAAGTCGCATATGGCTGTGCTATAGGATGGTTTGCGATACTATTGGCCGCTCATATATAGCTAACGATTTCCGCAAGACCATCAGAGACAGCCTTAAGCTATGAGTCAATATTGACCCCCGAGCACAAGACAAATCCTGGACAGTTCAGTGGTAGAGCATTAGCGCACAAAGCCAAAGGTCCCCGGTTCAATTCCCTTTGCCAGGTGTCATTTTTCAATTAATTTAAATTAAATGGATTAATTGAACTGTGTTACTCTCCATATGGACATTCCCGTGATTACAATGATTTGCAACCTGTGTGTTGATATTCATTAATCAACATAAAAAATAATCATAATGTGGCTATTTGAAAAAGATAGAAGGGAAACTACAAGGTAGATAAGTGTTTTAGACCTCTTTGAGAAAAATCCAAAATACTCATATGTGAGCATAGATTATTGATAATCTATAATTTTATTTAAAAACTATTTAAAAACCAGGGCAATGTTATTCAAAGGCAAATTTATTGTTTATATGTTTTCATCTTTTTCATGAAGAGTAGCTAACAATAATTATTGTTTATATTTTAAATAATACACTTTATATTAAACAATAGTGATAAATGACAATATAAATATTTTTAAGTCATTTGATATAGTAATAAATTAATATTTATAAAATAAGTAATTATGTCTCACTTGCAAGCTTTCTGCGAAGTATGAGTCACCCCTGACTGTCCTTTAAATCATTTGGAGAACAAAGGAAAACGGTGTCTGTTACTCAATTAAAATCTGACACGTCATCAATACCTTACTTCTCGCCACCACTGTTCAAAAGATTGGTGAAAATAGTCAGATTTAAAATGTCCATTGTCTGGATCATGACTTAATTATTGGGCCATAATTGGTTAGTGTTAAGATTAAAAATTAATTGGCATCGATCCAGCCCTAATTTATATACATTTAATATAAAAGAAATTAAAACCCCAGATTATATAAGTTCTCACTATATAGTGTCACTGATATATAAACATATTATATAGAAACAAATAATTGTAATAATTGAATGACATTTTAAAACTATTAATATAATTCTGGATGGCTCAGTGGTAGAGCATTGGCGTACTAAGCCAAAGGTCCCGAGTTTTCAATTCCTGTGTTCAGGTGTCATTTTTCAATTTTCAGAATATGATATCTAGATGGTGAATTCCTCTCTAAAATTAATTACAGCTTCGGCTATTTGATTATTAATATAAAGTTACAGTAACACACTCAAAACTTGCTATTCACAACATCTAAATAAATACAAAGTATTCATCAAATACTACCCCAAAATTTGTCTACATGTCTTATTTACGTTAATGAAACCTTTTCATTTGATTCTAATGTGTTATTAGTAAAGTGGGATTTTAAAAGAAACTCTCGTGTAAACAAAATGGTGCCATCCTTGGTAGTTTTATTTTAATTTTCCTTCAAAACACCTTGTCTTGGCATTCACACCCTGATTCTCGTTTTGAAACAAGTATGGATACCTCTTCAAAGGCATATTTTTTTTAAATTTACTAATCTAAAAATGAGAAGTTTCTACACAAAAAATTATGCTTGAAGTTGTTTTCAATAATAATGAAATAAGAAGGGAAAGTATCCATGTCACTAAATTATCTAAGATGAGGCTGGTTTCAGAACTTGTATGTGTGGAAAGAAAAACTGAAAAAACTAATTATGATCAATGTTTAAAGGACGACAGTGGCCGTTTCTCTGATCCGTACTTCTTCAAGATTGTCTTTTGACCTTCCAGTAAGATAATACCGTATTTACTCGCATGTATCTTGCACCCTTATTTCATATTATGAGATTACGAGAGAGAAAACTCCCCACATATATCGTGCATGAATTTCTGAAATAAATATGACCTGACTTGGTAATTTTGTCAAGTATCTTTGTTGTTTTCGGCCGTTGAGTGTTGCTGTACTTTTTGCAAGACGCATAGGAGGAAAGGACTTGTACCAACGGTATACATTCCCCTCATTGGTTTCTGTGAGGGTTAAACTTTATTTTTGGACTAGTTGTTAAGGGTTTGCAGAGCGTCGATAGTATCAATATTGCACTCACTCACTCACACGCATGCACGCACATACACACACATGCACACACACATATGGATTTATTAGAGTTTGGTCGAATCCACTATTTTATCAGAATCTTCAATTTACCTTTGTATCCCAAATCTCAAATTAAAATCAGAATCTTGGAAAAAATTATGAACCTGTGAAGAAATATAAGTAAGCCTCTAATAAAATAATATAATACAAATAATAACTAAATGTTAGCATTCTTTTTTATAATACATTCATTGTAAGTCATGCATTCAGTTAAGTGTGAAATTATTGCTCTAGGGTTTGGTTGTTAAATTCATCCTATAATTGGTTCTGAACCACCAATAAGGAGTATTAAAACAAATTTCTCTTGAAATATTTTTTAAAAAAATTCTAAGGATTTGATGGATTCGAGGGGCCATCGTTTATATTTTATTAGCACTAGGTCTTACTACTCTTACGGGACGATACCTATACATCCATCCATTGCTGCTTCTAGCCTGTGGTCTGAGTGAGTTTTTTATTCAAGCCATATATTTTCCACTAGCGGCTTACTAGGCCTGTAACTTCATGACTTATAATCTAACTTAAGACTAGGACAGGCACAACATCCTGTCCCCGGCCGTTAATTCATCACTGTGAAAGGGTAAACCCCCATTTCAACAATGATTAGTTTTTCGGCTATGCCGGGAATCGGTAAAGAGACATGTTATCGGCTTATCTAAGGTGTCGGATGGGAAGATACAGAAATAGTTTATAATCGCCACAACAGAGGGCACTCTTTACCGCTTAACTTTGACAAGGTGAACTATTGTTGTATGAACAAGTTGAAGAACTCACATTTATACATAACTTGTAGAACTAGGATCCAAAACTAATTGTTTTCTATGGTGTGTACAACTCTTTTTAATCACCATAATTTTAGAATATTTTACTAATATAAGATTTGATTAGATAATTTTTCAAAATTAGATTCAAACTAAAAAAAACTTGATTCACAGATGTCTACATGCTGGAAACAGTATATGATTATGAATAACACTATCACATAGACCTTTCACCCATGGAGCTTGTCAAATAAAACTCAAAAGTGACGCTAGTAAAATCTTAATTAACAACCAGTAGTTTGAGCATCACTGCTAATGTATTTCAATAGCACTTCACCCACAGGACAATTGTTTGCTAACCGATTTATGACATGTCCGTGATTAGTGATTGGAAACTCAACACGCTAGTCAGTTACCTCAGTTACAAACTTTATTATTATTATTATTATAATTATAAATATTATTATTATTATTATTATAATTATAAATATTATTATTATTATTATTATTATTATTATTATTATTATTATTATTATTATTATTATGCTATTTAATTCTTTTCATGATGAATCCAAAATCTTCTTTGGTTATGTCTCTTATATTTGCAATAATAATAATAATAATAATAATAATAAAGAACAAAATCCTCCCCCACATGAGTCACCAGACATTATATTAATTGATATTAAATATTGTAGAAGCCTGAAGAGGATGCTTAAAGCTACATAGACAGTAATGAACTGATTGAAATTTCACCACTCTTGTGTAACACAGTGTGCATCATTTGTCATGTGTCCACTAACAAATATTATCCTTCATATGTCCTCACATATATCACCTATTCAAGGTTTTGTCCCAAAATTNAAAAAAAAAAAAAAAAAAAAGGTACGAGTCTTATGCGAGTAAATACGATATATATACTCCATGTTGCCTGGAAATGTATTAGTTCAATTTAGTTTGGTTTGCGACCAATAACAATTTTGAAGTAGCTAGAATAAAAATTTAAATTGAATCCCCTCCTATAAATTAGTGATACAAAAACATAAAGTCACCCAACTTAATAGCGACGTGGACCTCCCGAGGAGAAGGCCCCAAACAGGGGTTGTGAAGGAGGGGCACCCAGGGAGGAGGCGGAAGTGTAGGTTGGGGTCGTGAGCGATTGCGTGCTGGAGATGCTGCGGAGGAGGTTCCCTTGCATCAGACTATCCAGGGCCTTCTGCACGGTGGGGTCACTTAACAGAGGAGTGGGACCCCCAGAGTTTGAGGTAGGTGGCCAGTTGGAGGCCGGCACGGCTGGGACAGGCACTGGGGCTGGCCCCCCGCTGCCACAGTTGTTCAGGATATTTAAAATACGATGCTGCAGGTCCACTTGTTTTTGAGTGGATTGCTCTCCGGCTAGAAACACAAAGAAAAATAATTTGATTCAGACTGTTTTGTTACAATCCAAATGAAAGATAAAAATAAAGTAGTTTTTTTTTCACTTTATCCCACTATAGGTTCAGGTACACTATTTTTTTTTACTACCACATCCTACTATCCGTTAAGGTTATAAGCATATTTGATGATTAATCTAATTGGAATGAGGAAGGAAGCATTTGAGGTAATCTACTTGCATATGTGTGGAAGAGAGAGAGAAATGAATTGGGAAAAATCACCCTGAGTAAATCAGTCTGGGATTCGAACCCTGATCTTTCCACCTCCAGCAGGCCAGTCTAACACGAGAGTGACACCTTAGACCGTTCGGCCACTGAAGCGAGGCGTATGTGTTTGTGTGTGTTTGTGTGTGTGTGTATATATATATATATATGCATCAATTAAGCTAATGGAGTAGAGATGAGGAAGGTTGAATTTAGAATAAGTTTACCCGCATTTAAGTGGAGGAAGAGTGAAAAATGATATAGTAAAAACCACTTTTAGTCCGCCCGATAGAGAATCAAACCCTTATCTTACCATCATTGACAATCCAGTCTTTTGTGAGAGTTTTCACCTTAGACCATTTGATCACTAAACAGGTAAAAAAAAAGAATTCATAAGAACTTTACAATAATTATAATTGATGAAAAATGTTTAAATTTTATGTACCACATCTTTACTACTTGTCCAGGCAATAAAAAACATTTACACTAATATGGTAGGGTTAAGGAAGGTATGATTTAATAGGAAATGTACTCACATTTGCATGGATAACATGAGGAAAACCCACCCTAGGGACACACAATTAAGATTAAAACCCTGCACGACATAGGAAGAATGAAGATCAGCTGAGCGAGACACTTGAAAGCAGGCCTTGATAAGATGTATCCCAAATATAAATGTGATTGAAGAATGACCCTGGTTACAAGACGACTATTGTATATCTCAGTGGTTAGAGCATTGGCATACTAAGCCAAAGGTCCTGGGTTTGATTCCCATGTTCTGGTGTCATTTTTTAATTTAAAGAATATGATATTTAGATGTCATGCTACTCTCGCAAAAGACAAGATCGCCTATGATGGGGAGTTCGTGGTTTGATATTGGTCGGGTATACTGAGCGTTTTTTCCCCCCTAAATGGTTTCCCACTTTCTCCATGCAAACATAGGCACACTTACTCTAAATTCAACATTCTTCATCCCTAATCTATTTACGTAATCAGTATGTAGGTGTATAACCTGAATGGGTAATTAGACATGGTGATAAAAAAAATTATAAAATGAATCATATAGACTTGTTTAGTTTGGAAAAAATAAACAAAAATGAGAAAAAATTGTGTTAATATAATTAGTTTACTAATAAAAAGGGTTTGTTTGTTTGTTTACATAATATACATGACAACCATAATAGCATCTGTCAGTGCCTGCCACCAAGCTTTGAACAACATTTATTTTTAATTCAATTTTAAATATTTTCCCCTTAACTTCAATAACACATTTTAAAGAATCAAAACATTTCTAAACTTAACAAAGTAAGAAAACATTTCTAAACTTAACAAAGTAAGAAGTGTGGCAACAACTAATATTGTTTTGAAGTAATATTTATATGTGTCATTAATAAAAACAGATTCAAATTTATTTTTAGTGTATGGGGTAGCTGAAAAGTGGGACCAGCTGTCGGACGGAGGGTGATACAAACTACTAATACAAACGACTTTTATGATTCGAGGTCGATCAGTATGCATTTAAAGTAGGCTTTAGTTAATTAACTGTTTTGCTAGATTTTGTGTTTTAATAATTTTGACAAGTGAGAACACTTATGACGATAGAAATCTAGTGGCATGGAGAGTATTATAATATTTGACTATTGTAGGAAAACATCAAAACAGCAACCATAAATTATAAAATAAACCATTATAATAACTCTAGTATTAAGACAATATTTTATACCAAATTCATCCCAATTTGACAACTTCTTATTCAACCTTGCTTTGGCATACATACACCTAGACAAATCTGACCATTTTGACTTTGTGTCAAATCACCTCGTTATAGTGTAGATGTTTGAGACTCTGATAGTCTTATCTTTGTTTTATTTCACACTGAAGAGAAGAGTAGTCAAATATTACATCTAATGATAAAGATTTGAAAGCACAACCAAATAACAAGAAATTTTTATTTTATGGATAAACTCGTTAATAAATTGGTAACAGGTGAAAAAATAAATTCAGGTATTGTAAGTAATGTTCATGGATGGTGGTATGGGTTGCGAGTAAGGTTGCCAGTCGTCCCAGACAGACCAGGACACTCCCAAAATTGTCATGTTTCCTGGGTGAACCCCACTTAGTACAAAAAATCCCTCAAAAATTCAGTGGGTCAATGTTAGTTGGTGGCAGAATGTGTGCTATGTTACTGATATTAAACAGTATTCCCATGGCAGATCTGCAAGTGAATGATCATGTTGGAAAAAAAGTCTTCCTTAGTAAGAAGTGAGAAGAATCTAGGATATGAATTTAAAATTAAGAGTAATATGCGAGGCGCAGTAACCAAATTATGTGCAAGTTGCTGACAAGTTCGGTGTTTCAGAGGCTATCCTACTCTACGGCTTTGGAGAAAAAATGAAGAAATGTTTAGGAGTCCCTATGCATCAAGAAAAGCATTCAGAAGGCATAGTAAAATTGTGTCAAATTTCTTAAGTTTTTACCTTTAAGTATATTTGAGATGTTATTTTTTGTGCATACCTTCATAATTTTCAGGTCATATTAAGTGCGACACCGTACTATATTCAAGCCAATACGATAGAAAGTTTAAATAAACATTACATAATTACAGATAATTTCTTTCCAAACATTTGTTCTTTATTCAAAGCACATTGAATCTGAAAATATTTTACTTATTAAAAGATAAAACTATAAATTGCAGATGAAGTGAGTCAAAGAAAAAAAAATTGGCATGACCTTTATTCGACAATCCCAAAGATTTTTAAAAAAAATCACACGTCAGATATCTTATGGGGTACATAAAATTTAAATAAATATTTTATTTCATGATTAACACTAAATAATTAGGGCCAGATAAAAGATTAGCCACCTGACATAAGAACATGTGATCTGGGAGCACCAATTCTCTTTCTCACACACTCACACTCACATTCACAAAGACACACACACACACTCTTTCTCTCTCTTAAATATAGATATTTATTTATTATATTTAATGTGAACTTTCAAAATCGACTAATTATATTAGCATACCAGAATTTTCTATAGGGCAAATGGGCCCACCAATTTTTCTGGGAAAGTTACTTTCACATACTTTCCAGGGTTCTTTTACATACCACAATCAACATGGGACTGGTGGCTTTACTTCCCCTTTGAAGAAAGTTTTGGCCCGAATTTTTATCACTTTAGAAAAATTTGTCGACCCTGGCTGGGTTTTACCCCAACAACATCGGGTCCTGAGGCAAGCATTTTATCTTAAGATCACCGAGGTTGATATGTAGATTGTAAAATATGTATAACTTGCATTATGCATCAACAACTTTGTGGTACAAAATTGAAGAGAAATTATATTTGGCAGTACACCTTAGACCATTCTACCACCAAAGTGTGTTAGTATTTGTTAGCATAGGAAAATGACTAGAGGGTGAGTGGTGGGGAAATGAAGATGAATTTCAAAGGAAGTGCACCAGAATTTATATGGAAAGAAGAAAAGAAGCTACATTGGTGGAAAAAACCACTTCAAGTTTACCCACTTGCTCAATGGCAATTATCATAAGTTATGATTTGTTTCAACTATATGAAAGTAATAGATCTTGTGAAAATTACTACAAATAAACTAATAAAACTTATTACGTTACCTGCATTTCTCAGAGCATCGACGTCCCCCAACTCGAGTTTCATCTGTTCCTCCCTGCGATCCTTCAAGTAGATAATAACGCGATCATACTGCAGCGTGGTCAACTGTCTGTTGTCGGAAAGTAAGTTCAACAGCACCTGCATGGCCTCTGGATGTCTCTCTAGGAGCCCCCCCGTGGGCTTGGCAGCCGGTATCACGGGCACTGGCAAGGGTACAGTGCCTGCCAGCTTTTCTCCACGCATGTATGCTTCAAAGTTGCGCGTGATGAGAGGAATGGCATCCTCGAGTGGCATGTTGCGGTGTTCTGCACACCCAACATCTCCGTAAAAGTACAACCACCTCAAATACACTTGAGAAACAGTATTTCTAAATGTGGTAAAAAAACACCACCTCAAATACACTTGAGAAACAGTATTTCTAAATGTGGTAAAAAAACACTTAAGTACAAAATAAATTAATTTTAAACTTAATTATTTTGTAGGTCTTCATAAATTTCAAAATATTTTTAAATCAAAGAAGAAAAAAGAAGTATTTTCCCCATTGTGTTTCACTACTATATTGGGTTGTATGCAAATATATTTATTACACTATATTTATTATCACCCCCAGTACACTCGACTAGAATTCAAACCCTTATTTCCTCGTCATCAGTAGTCCAGTCTATTGCGATAGTGACGCCTTAGACCATGCGACCACTGAAGTGGGTATAAGTAAAATTAATTTTAATTTAAAAAAAATCCTACATGAATTCAATTACATTAGCTCATGTTTTGTGTGTATAAAATAAATTATTAGTCTGAATTTGATCTAAAAGATCATAGTTCCTTTCTTAAAAAGGGCAGTGTCCCAAAAGAATCCAATAAAATGTAAGAAAACATTAAATATTACAATCAAGACCAAAGCAATAATATCCTTTTAAATGTCGATGTTATACTTACTACTCATAGTAACTTTATTATTTGGTACAATGAAAGATAATATATAATGTGATCCATGTTTTGAGGGGAAAAATATATTTTAAAATGCCAACATAATATCAAATAAACCAGTTCTTTCTGAAAAAAGCAGAAATACTTTCATAAGTTAATCATTACCACAATGTTGCATTACACGCAATTGCCGATAATAAGAACAGTTGTTATTTTAAAGTGATAATCATATTTTGGTGCTAATTTAAAATAAGATCCCAGGTGTTTTTCAAGCGTGGAGATTTATTTGTAAATTAATGTTTAATACGTGGATGGTAATTAATATAAACAATATTAAGATTTTGAATGAGTTGGCTAAGTTTGCATGTGATTGTTTCTTTTTAAGACTTTTTATTTTCATGGTAAAAAAGTTTTGTAATCGCATAACTAGACATTTTAACCACCAAACTATACATATAATGAATTAAAATTAGGCCCCCATTTTAAATTTACTCCTAAAAATAAATATATAAGATGAGTTTCTTATTCAATTTCATCTGGTTTTGATTTGCGGGCAAAACATATTTTTTTACGGTCCTTTTATCATTTATTTACTTTAACTAGATTGTGGGAGTGATAGATAAGGATTGATTTTCTTCAAGAAAACGCCATTACCTCTTTATCCAGTGGCAGCAGTGTAAAGTGTGAACTGTGTTCGTCTTTTCATTTTAAAAGCCAACCAGTGTGATTTCCTTTTTATTTGTTCCAAACAATCGTTCTCCTACCTTCATCACTATATAACATTATTTATTTTTAATAATATAAAGCTTTTTGTAAAAAAATATGTTTGGAAAACTATTTTTAAAATTAATTTAAAATTCTAATAAATGTCTTCTAAAGTGCAAAAGAGGAATTCAAGGTTTGTTCATCTTTTGTTTATTTAATAATATATCTTTATAAGGAAAACCTCTTATCGCTTTATGAGGTAATTGTATTATATTTTGAAGAAGGTACAGGAAAGGTGGATGGAAACATATAGAAGGGAACAAACACAATAAAGATTTTACAATGAAAATAAGACCACAGTTCACACTTTACCTTGCTGCCATTGGACAAAGCGGTAATAGCTGCTTCTTGAAGGAAATTGATCATTACCGCCCAATCCCCTGACCTAGGTTTCATTCTATTGGAACTCTCAGGAGAGTGTGTGATATGCGCAATGCAACTTTCAAATAGAGTTCCTCCTTATGAGTTCTGATAGAATGAAACTAGGTGGGGGGGATTGGGTGATAATGATCGATTTTCTTCAAAAGGCAGCCTCTTTGTCCAATGACAACAATGTAAAGTGTGAACTGTGTTTTTTTTCACTGTAAAAGCCATATGTTAATTCTTTTTATATGTTTCTAAACAAGTTTCCTTTACTTTCTTCCAAATATAACATATTATTAATACTATTAGGTCAAATACAGTATAACAATATGATAGTAATGTTTCGGAATCAGGAAAAAATTTCAAAATTTCAAAAATGTTTCTACAAACTTTAAAAACAATCAAAATTGTGTAATGGGATGTTTTAAAACAATTTAAATAGTGTATATAAAATCACATGGTGGCAAGAAAACCTGTGAAATTTAATTTATAATATTTAAACATATTAGATGAAAAGACATTTATTTAATACAAAGCTAAGTGAGTAACAACAGATGTATAGTGTCAAGGACCCTTTAATAAGATCAAAAGTACTTCGAGAGAAAATGCATTTTGACCTATGAAACCCTGTTAATTAAAACACGTTGATGATGTCTGAAGTCATAAAAATAAGAATGCACTTTATGACATCAGAATTCATAGATGTGAAAACCAATTTTATGTCGTCAACCGTATAGGCCTTCTATATGAAAACACATTCATGACATCAGAAGCGGTATAAGTAAAAACGCATTTATGACGTCAGAAGCCGTACAGGTAAACACGCATTTATGACATCAGTAGCTTATATGTGAAAACCAATTTTAGCATTAAAAGCGATATATGTAAACAGACATTAAAGACATCGGAAGTTGTATAAATGAAAACACATTTTAGAGGTTTGATGTGGTATAAGTGGAAACGCATTTGAAACGTTAGATGCTGTATACATGAAAATGTGTTTATGACTTCAGAAACCGTACAAGTGGAACCGCGGTTGTGACATCAAAAGCCATACAAATGGAAACGTAGTTGTGCCGTTAAAAGCCGTACAAATGGAAACGTAGTTGTGACGTCAAAAGCCGTACAAATGGAAACGTAGTTGTGACGTCAAATGCCGTGCAAGTGGAAAAGCAGTTGTGACGTCAAAAGCCAATCAAGCAAAAACACACTTTTGACGTCAAGGGCTGCACAAGCGAAAGCACATTTATGACGTCAGACGCAGTATAAGTGAAAACACATTTATGAGGTCAGACGCGGTATAAGTAATGTGACTTCATAATCTGTATATGTTAAAACGCATTTGTGACGTCGGAAGCCATATTTTGAAACACATTTGTGACTTCAGAAGCTGTATATGTTAAAACGCATTTGTGACTTCAGAAGCCATATGTTAAAACGCATTTGTGACTTCAGAAGCCATATGTTAAAACGCATTTGTGACTTCAGAAGCCATATGTTAAACCGCATTTGTTACTTCGGAAGCCCTATGTTAAAACGCATTTGTTACTTCGGAAGCCCTATGTTAAAACGCATTTGTTACTTCGGAAGCCCTATGTTAAAACGCATTTGTTACTTTGGAAGCCATATGTTAAAACGAATTTGTTACTTTGGAAGCCATATGTTAAAACGCATTTGTTACTTCGGAAGCCATATGTTAAAACGCATTTGTTACTTCGGAAGCCATATGTTAAAACGCATTTGTTACTTCGGAAGCCATATATATGTTTAAGCGCATTTCTGACATCGGAGGCTGTATATGTGAAAACGCATTAATGATGTCGGAAGTCCTATGTATATATTAAGACACATTTATGACATTAGAAGCTGTAAATGTGAAAATGTACAAGATAATAAGCTGTATAACATCAGAAGACGTTTGTATAAAAACACATTTATGATGTCACAGGCTATTTATAGTAAAACCCATAAAGAGGTCCGAATCTGTGTGAAGAAAACGCATTCACGATGTTGTAAACTGCATAAATTAAATATTATTCACAACGTCCGAAATCGTATATATGTAAAATCATATTTATGACGTCAGAAACTGTAGAAGTGAAATCATATTTATGAAAGTTGAAGCCGTATTAGTGAAAACATATTTATGACGTCGAAAGCTGTATGAGTAAAAACATATTTTTAACGTCGAAAGCCATACAAATAAAATATATTTATAACGTCAAAAGCCCTTTAAGTGAAAACAAATTTTTGGCATCGGAGGCCATATAAGTGAAACATATTTATGACGCCGAAAGCTGTATAGGTTAAATCATATCTATGATGGTTGAAGCTGTATAAGTGAAAACATATTTAAGATGTCTGAAGCCGTATTAATAAAAACTCATGGTGTAATCTAAAGTTGTATCAATAGTTGAAAACATATTTCCTATGGCCAAAGTCATTAAAGTGAAAACATATTTAGGATATCCGAAGCAATTAAAGAAAAAGTGCATTTCCAGATGCACAATTCCAAAACAAAGCTGTTGAATGAAAACAAGTTTATGACATCCGAAACCACTGAAATTAAAACATATTTATGACATCTGAGGAAATTTTTGATATTTGAGTGGCCGTACAGTTATTGCAGCCAGGTCACTTAAATGAAAGCAAAATTATAATGTTCATAACTGTTTGAGTGAAATCACACTTGTTAAATTTATATTTTGTGTGTTTGTTTGTTTGTTTCTAAGGGCTAAATTCTTAATTTTTACTTCATGTTAAATAAATATTTTTAAAATGAAATAACTTTGACGATAACTTAATAATTCAAGATAAGTTGAAATAATGTTTGGGTTCAATACCCAGTGTATATTGTATTTTAAAATTACAAAAAAAAAAAAATCAAACAAACTAAAATTGTGTGAGAAAAACAATCTCAGTAAAACAATGAAGCATATAAATCAGATGGGTGGTAAGCCGCAGTGCTAAAAAACAAAAAAAAAGTGTGGATTTATAATACTTTACAATATTATTATTTTGATAGCCTGAAAGTAATATATTCATAAGTAAAATAACAAAATAATTATCACAAACACAGAAGTTGATTAAGTAGTTCATCTTTTGTGCCTATCTATTATGATTTGAATTAAAAGTTGTTTGATACAACATAATTGTAATGTGTACCTTGTAGAAATTAGTGGTGTGCGAGTACTAAGAAATTTGAATTTTCACTCAAGTTCCGTAGTTGTTCGAACCAGACTCAAAATGTATCCAAAACTCTGGATTTTTGATTTTGGTTAAAAAATCTTGAGTTTAAAATGATTTGATTCAAATTTTATAACCAAGTGAGTCCTTAAATATTTCCTTTAGTCTGATTAAAAAATATATATAGCTTGTACAACTGTATTAAATTTAGGTAAAAATCAAAATTTATGTGAGCTTAGACTTTTTTCACAAAAAAAAAGTCATTTTTATAAATCTATAGTTGAAATGGTTCATGAACATATTCATTTCGAAATTCAACTTATAGTATATTTGGAAGAAGGTACAGGGAAGGTGACTAGAAACAGTTAAAAGGAAACATATTTCCTTAGTTTGTTCTTTATGTTATTCCTTTTACATGTTCCTATCATGGTGTCCTATCATTCTTTACATATTTCCTCCTTTCTATATTTCGTGTTTTTTCTAGTTTCCTATTTTTGGAAGTTGTGTAGCACGTTTCACAGTCCCTCATGATGAGTTGCGATAGAAAGAAATCAAAATCAGGAGATTGGGCGGGAAAAAATTGATTTTCTTTGAGAGGCAGCCATTACCTCTTTGTCCAATGGCAGCAATGTAAAGTGTGAACTGTGTTCTTTTCATTATAAAACCCATATTTTGTTTGTTCCTTTTATATGTTTCTATCCCCCTTTCCTAAAGCTTCTTCCAAATATAATACAATTACCTCATAAAGTGAAAAGAAGTTTTCCTTATAACGAAAAATTCAACTTGAAATAATAGTAGCACAAGCTCCATATTACTCAAATGGGAATAAAACTTTATTTTTTTTACTCTGACTATTCAAGCAGAAAATGCCTAATTGCCAACCTTTAGAAACGATCTATTATATACTTTTAAATGTTACTTCATGACAAAAAGTCCCTCGTGCATTAAACATACTGGCCAAACATCATAAAAAAAATTAATAGCATAAAAAACCACAACAAAATAATATGTTAAAAAAGTAACCTTCACCTCTACATGATCCTGCAATCATTAATAATGAATTAATGAAAACTAGAGAAGTCCCAATTCCTTTATGTTTCTATTCCGATTCTGAACCACGAACCTTCAATTCTAGATTTTGATTCTTTAACATTAACAATTTCAATATTCTTCCATGCTCCCAGCCCACATTAAAATATATATTATTTATTTATTAATTGTGCAGTAAAATATTTGGAAAAATAAACAACGAAAAAGTGTAAATAGTAGAAAAAAAGGTGGTATTTGTTTTGAACCGATCACTAGAATACACAAAGGTTGTAGTGAAAACATTTAAAATTCTCCAAAACCAAAGTGAAATAAATGGCTAAGAATCAAATAACTGAAAACCGTGATATTAGGATCAATTCTTTTGATATCAGTGAAAGTTGAGGATATTGGGAATATTTTTAGTATCGCATTTTACTACTCGTGAGTTATACACCTATGTACTAATTACGCTAGTGTGCTATGGCTTAGGAAGGTTGGATTTAGAGGAAGTGAGCCCGCATTTGTGTTGGGGAGAGTGGAAAGCCATTTAGGAAAATACATGCTTGGTACGCCTGACCTGGATCGAGCCCTGACCTTCCCATCTTCAGCTGTCTAGTCTATTGCGAGAGTATCGCCTTAGACCATGCGGCCATCAAAGTGACTATAGTGAGTAATTAAGTTTGAAATCTCTAAATAAAACATAATATAGTAAAATCTTTTAAAACCACCCAAGCAAATTTTGTTCAATAGTGAGAGTTAAGGAGTACTTTTTTGACCCTTGTATGAACTTCTGCATATAGATATTGACACATAAGCCTTTCAAAACCACACCGCAAAAAATAAATAACGAATATGAAGTTCTTACCTTGTGGCTGTCCATGAAGGATGTTGAGCGTTAGACTACGATGTTCTTCATTCTGTGGCATCACCACAATAGCATAAAGACTGCCTCGAGATGAAATATTAGCGAGAACACGAATAATAGGTACTTCTTTGTTAGGAAACAACAGATCTACTGTCAGGCCAATCTGTTTCAGGCGATGTTCAATATACTCCGCATATTCCCTGAAATAAACACTCGAGCTAGGTCAAATCTATTTTATTTATTCCAATCCGAATCTTCATTTTACCTACAACCTTTGATCATTCTCCTAGAAAAAAGTGCTAAGTTGCCTCTTGAAGAAAATTGATCATTGCCGCTCAGGCCCTCGAATTAAGTTTCATACTGCACCATCCCTTCTCCCCACTCTTAGGAAGTTGTGTTGTGCATTTCACACTCCCTCCTGAGTTCTAAAAGAATGAAGCCTAGATCAAGGTATTTGAGCGGTAGCAACCAATTTTATTGCCTCCTTGTCCAGTGGCAGCAATGTCAAGTATGAATGATGTTCCTCTTTCCATCGTATTACATTTGTTCCCAATCATTATTTGTTCCTCCCACTTTTTCTCATACCTTCTTCAATGTAACAAAATTTACTTCAAAAAGTTACAAGAGGTTTCCTAAAAGTGCTTAAATATGTTGAGTGTAAAAAGTTTAGTTTTTACATGTTGGCATCGATTTTTTACTCAACTCTGATTTTTTTAAATTTAATTCTTAAGTTGATACAGAAAATATAAATAGTAGTCTTGCTAATTGGAACCTAAAATCATCAATTACGTACAGATTATTAAATTGTTTGGATTATCAAGGATGATAAAAATAATAAAAAGTACAACATTATCTAAGAATACTTAGTAGCTAATTTTATCTCTCACCTTTCTCAAGTCTGTCTAAAATCAGACATTTCTGTTTTAAATCTAATGAGCTAAGTTTTCTGTTAGTGAGCCCAATACACACTAGTGAGGAATATAAAATACTATTGTAACCTTAGTTAGAGTTGGAGGAAACATAAGTAGAAGTGGGGGGGGTGGGGGGTCGGATCACCCTGGCTTCCAGGCTAGTGCAGGTTTAGATTATCAAGACCTGCTGCAGTAGATAAATGATGATATTTTTGATATGATGCAAACACACATTCAGTTAAATAGTCAATTAATTAAAGCTCCAGGCTTTGATTGTTTGGTTTGCCCTACAATTATATAAGTCACAAGTACGTAATAAAAGTTTTATCCAAACCTAGTAGTAAAAAGAGTTTTATCCTGTATTGGTTTCCTCGGTAATATCTCAAATATTCAAATAATAAATAAATGTTATATAAAATAATGATACATAAAAAAGTTGATAAAATTGTATTTATATATTTAAAATATCCTACCGGTTTAATATTTTGACGTAGATTTGATTTTTTAACTGTACTCATATAAAAGTAAAATATATGCAGATTAATCATTTATCTAAAGATGTTATACCAATGTTTTTGACGCATTTTTCGCTTTACAGAAACCATATAAATCTTGCACATGAATCATTATTTTGAAAACTTGTCCGGATATAAAACCGATTAGTTCCAATTGGATTCAGAGTTGTAAGGTCCGAGTTTGAAGCAATATCGGATTAAGTCGTAAAAGTGTACTGATTCAGACTTCAAAATAAAAGCTTATAATATTATAACAATTGAATGGTAACTATATAATTTTGATTTTATACTTTTTTTTTTAATTCTTGAAGACCAATATTTGAAATTTGGACTGACAAATTTATTTATATTATTATAATATAATTCCCAGTGTCAAAGATGTTTCCCATGAAGTTATCTGTATTGGATCATTTTACTGTGGTAATTTGCTATTACTAATCAATATACTTTAGCCATTTATGAAGGAGTCGGACAAAATAAAAATAGATGAGTCTAAGTCGAAGGTTTGGCGTAATGACTCCACAGTCCTGTAAGACCCTAGTTTCCAATTACAATAATGAAAATCATGAATTCACCTGTAATGATTTTGGGCTTAAACATTAATAAATAAATGGTACGGCACACCGCACAGACTTTCTCTCTCTTTCTATAAACTCGTAAGATTTCTGAACGGAATAATGTACATTGTATCATCACCACTCCACATAAGAACACGCATAAAATAATATACAATGATATATAATCAATGAGAAAAGAGGCGCATCTTTGTCCACCTAAGAGCATTTCAAACAGTTTAATGTCTTCCACAAGGGTCAACACTTCGTATTAAAATTTCGATTTCTGGTTAAA
>CABFWB010000068.1:262907-274856 GCA_902151455.1 Timema bartmani | reverse complement strand
CATAAATATGAAGAGGTTGGGGTGGATTATCCTGATCTTCAAAATTTATTTCATCCCTTTAGGAATAACTAGTATTCACACTCGTGTCATCAATGTCAGCTGCCACTCCTACTTGATCCGATCTTTCAATTTCATTAGAATAAAATTCCTGTTCAGTTTCATTATTTACAAATTCAGAATCAGTGCTTTCAGAATGACAAACAAATTGATCACTCTGGGTTGAGCTGTCAATAAATATTGCAAGTATTTCTGTGTCTTGAATCGCAGCTTTCCTCTTAGTAGCCATGTTTACAAACAAGGCCAAAGATAAAACTCATAAAGTAAAAAGTTATAAAATAATTTTCAGGTTCGATATATCGCAAAGACAAATAAAAGTAGCTTGAACATACGAGAATGCAATGGAAATAAAATCTACTCTATCTGTTGACTTAATACTGAACTAAGAGCTCGAAAACGAGGGATCGCTGTGAGCGACGCTGGCAAGTTTAGCAGATATTTCGTGCATCGCTCTGAGCGACGTTGGCACTCAAAGGGTTAATGTTCATAATTGAAATTTAATAAAAATCGTTAGAGCCGATTTTGAGAAAATTGACTTTTTCTCTTTTTTCCCTTCAGTAAACTACCCCTAATTTTATGGGTAGATATCCAATTCCAAAAACCCCTCAGGGCAACCCTATGAAAACCCTAGATATCAAGTTTTAGCTCAATCGGTAAAATAGTTTAGGCTCTAGTTGGAGGTACAGACAGACAGACAGACGGAAATTCAAAAACCACTTTTTCGAATTCAGGTAGTCATGAAACGTCAAAATTCATCAAAATCTCGAGTTCTATTTTTTTGACGATCACCATACTTTCTCTACCTGTAAGATAGAAAGAAACTAAAACATAGCCCAGTAAAAAAAAAGCTTTTGAAACTTAGATTGCAAAGCCAAAAGTCCCGGGTTCTATTCCTGTGTACAGATATTATTTTTAAACTAAATTCATATGAAGTAGGGGTGTGATGGTATGAACACTTAATGAAGATGGAAAATTATAGAATCCCAAGGAGAACCACGGGCTGGACACAGTTTATGATGATGATTCATATGAATTTTTAAATAACAAGACCTAAATTACTAGTATGTATGTCTCTTGTTCTAACCTATTTACCTCACCAGGTGAGATCCAGCCCCTAGCACTAACTTTTGACTGGGTTTCCCCCAAATAACTTGGCAAACATTTTGTCATTAGGTCAAAGATAATTTTATCCATTACCTTTGCTCTTTTTGTACAACAATTATTTCACAGTCATTGGTTCGATCAACGTTGGCAACAGTGCTCATAGATGGAGGTTCTCTTGGCTCTCCTGGGTATGAGTCGTACGAATCTTTCCTGGAACATGTAATTGTTATTATTAATTTCCAGCTTTATTTTCATCATATTAAAATAAATGCAAATATAATTCCATAGGAAGATTTGTTTAATTATTTAGTGCACTTACCCAAATCCACCACCAGCTCGTTCATCCCTCCCTGAACCCCCACGAAAGTTGTCCTGTCTGGAAAACGGACCCTCTCGGTCACGTGCTCCAAATCCGCGATCACGATCGCGTTCGCGGTCACGGTCTCTTTCACGTTCACGGTCAAGAGAATCTTTGCGTGGGTACCCTTCATATCTACGCACATTATAACAGTTAAGTGTATTATAAGTGATAGCATATAGCGCCAGTAAAATATTTCATGGCATTGTAGGCATTTATTCTTAAATTTTGGCAGTCAAATGCCCACAGGTTGGGCAACATTCTAGGAAAATGGCCTATGTGACTAAACTAGCAGCATAAGTACAAGAACAATAGTAAATAAAACTGACAAAAATTCAAATTTTCGGTCTAAAGTATACTTAATTTAGTTTGAAGTTAGCATTGAAATAAAGAAATCTGAAAACTAATTTACTTTTACTGTATAGGCTTGAATGGTAGTAAGGCACTACAGTGAAATTTAGGGGTGTGCGAAATCCACCTTTTCAACTAGAAGCAAACTCAAATCTATTATATGAAATATTCTGATAGCCAAATCAAAGTTTGAATATTTTTTGTTAACGTGTTTGCTTTATGCTTGAAAAAATATTATATCAAGATTATTTACAAAACTTTTTGCAATAAAATTATTTGGAGAAGGTTTTTTTGTTTGTAATCTTTAGTTTTAGTCTGATAAATCAAGCACAGCTTACAATTCAATTACAGCTATAGCTCATTCTTTTGAGGGGCTAGGTACCAAAGCACTGGTAAAAGTCAGAAATTGACAAACGTCAGAAATCGTTGGAAGTCAATGTACAGCATTTATTTAAATTCTTAGTAATCTAATCATGAACATTGTCATTATCAAGGTGCACGGAAGTTCATCAGCCAAATTCTCCACCAATGCCACACACATTTAACATAATACAACTCGGAACACATCTACCCCAACCTCCTAAAACTCGACTCCAAAGAATGATAGGAATGTAAAAATTCAACATCCTGATAAGATAAACAATTTTAGTAATACATAAGTTCAAGCAAATAGCTTAAGTGGTTAGTGAGATCCAAAACTTAAATAATCATTATTTCATCAGAACTCGCTAATTGACTCACTCACTCACTGATAATCCAAACCTATACTGTGGTACTTCCAAGTCAACATATAAGGGGGTATCAAAAGTTTCAAGAATGGTTCTGTAAAATGAAAACAGAGTGGAGCATGGAGATGCGTGCGCTAATGTGGCGAGCTATGACCTTGGTCTGTCAGTACAACAAGTGGCATCATTCTGTGTATACCAGTGGCTGTACTACACACCTTTATTGGACGTGCACAGGTGCATTTATGATTTTATTATGAACCACAAACTCGAGCAGAGCAAACATCATATTGTGCGTCTTACTCGGAAAATCTGGAATGGAGACCTTCCAAATGATGCAGCAGGCTTAGGGCATTTTTTTAAGCCATGAGCAAGGTTTTAAGACATTTGGAAAATAGGTTTAAGGACTTTTCAAGGACTTTTTTAAGGACTAAATATGTTGTTTCTCATAGGCCTACTGCCAAAAGCAAAACTCGCCAGTAAAAAAATGTATATTATTTATTATTTAGCACAACGTCTTATTATCCGTTTGGATTATAAGCTTAAGTACTAATTATGCTAATGGATTAGGAATTGGGAAGGTTGAATTTAGAGGAAGTGAACCAGCATTTGTGTGGAGATAGAGTGGAAAACCATTTAGGAAAAAACCCCTCCAGTTCGCCCGACCGAGATTCGAACCTCGATCTCCCCGTCCTCGGCAGTCTGGCTAAACATGAAATTAAGCGTTAGCCAACTACGGCACAGAGGCAGGTAAAAAAATAAAATAAACTGTACCGAATTATAAATATATGGAAAACAATGACTTTTCACTAAATTTAGTGAAAATAGTAATCTAACTTTGTTGTCCCTTACTTCACTTTCCTTGGTTTATTGGTTAGTGGCTAGTGCAATCAAGTCTAGATTCAGTATACGAGGTGTGGCTATTAAATAACCGGACTGAAGTCATAATACTTTTTATTCGGCACCAATTAGAGCAGAAGTTTTATCGCCTTCAATGTACTCCCTTTGGCGATCCCTACACCGCTCCATACGACGTTTCCATTGTTGAAAGCAGTGCTGTAAGTCCTCTTATGTCAGCTGGTTGAGAACCTTCGTCACTTTTGCTTTAACCGCTTCCACACTTTCAAATCTTGTCACCTTCAGCGCCGATTTGACCTTGGGAAATAGAGAGAAAAGTCAGAGGGGGCAAGGTCGGGCAAGTACGGTGGATGTTCCAACACGATGATGCCATATTTTGCGAGGAACGCTTTCACAGACAAGGCAGAATGGGCTGGTGCATTGTCTTGGTGAAGGATCCAGGACTTGGTCTTCCACAAATTGGGTCTTCGTCTTCTCACACGCTCACGTAGGGCCGTCAGAACCTCGATGTAGAAATATTGATTGACCGTCTGACCCTCGGGTACCCAGTGAACGTAGACAATGACACGAATATCGAAAAAGAGAATCATCATTGCTTTGAATTTGGATTTGCTCATCCTGGCTTTTTTTTGCCTTGGCGAGCTTGGGTTTTTCCAATGCATGGATTGCCTCTTTGTTTCGGGATTGTAAGTAAAAAACCACGATTCATCACAAGTAATCACCTTGTCTAACAAATCTATCCTGGCTATTTTTTTTTTTTGCCTTGGCGAGATTGGGCTCTTCCAATGCATGGATTGCCTCTTTGTTTTGGGATCTTAAGTAAAAAACCACGTTTCATCACAAGTAATCACCTTGTCTAACAAATCTGGATCATTGGCGATGTTGTTTAGGATGTCAGTACAAATGTTCTGTCTTGATTCCTTTTGCTCGGGAGTGAGGAGTTTCGGCATCATTTTTGCGCAAACCTTCCGCATGTTAAATGATTCATGCAAAATCTGTCGAACACTTTCTTTGTCGATTCCTGTCACTTTAGCAAGCCCTCGGGTGCTCAGACGACGATCAGCGCGGATTAATTTACCAATTTTTTCAATGTTTTGGTCCGTTTTTGACGTTGAGGGCCGTCCTGGGCGCCGATCGTCTTCGGTCGTTTCACGCCCTTCTTCAAACTGTTTAAACCACTCAAAAACTTGTGTGCGGGATAAACATTCATTCCCGTAGACTTCTTTCAACATTGCATAAGCTTCTGGGGCAGTTTTCCCTAGCTTAACAAGAAACTTGAGGTTAACCCGCTGCTCTGTCTGACCACTTGGCATTTTTCTGACGCGCCACTAGTGCGTAGACTAATTCAAGCAACTGCTACAGTCAAACTGAGCGACCTGCTGGCTTGTCTAGCGAGCTCAGGGTGGGGGAATGACCATCAGACACAGTCATATTCAAACATGTCACGGCATGCTCGCAGTTTGCTGGGAGCAGCATCAATCCGGTTATTTAATAGCCACACCTCGTATATCATATATCTCTATAAGAAAAACCTCTCTAGCTTTCCCTGTCCTTTATGTTATTCCTATTGTGTTTTTCGGTTTCTTCTGTTAGGAAGTTGCGTTGTGCGTTTCACACTCCTCCCTGATGAATTGCGATAGAATGAAACCTAGGTTGGGGGATTGGGCGGTAACAATAAGTTCTTTTCACTCTAAAAGCCATATTGTGTTTGTTCCTTTTATATGTTTCTATCCACCTTTCGTATACTTTCTTCAAAATACTAAACAATTATACAAATACAATTAGTATTTAGTAATTATGTTGAAATTATTAAGACTCACTAAGGAAAGGTGCAAAAGTCGACATGTGTACACACAACCCTAGGGATGTGGTTTCGAAATAAAAGTAAAAATACTTTAGGTTTTTATAGTATTGGAAAAATGTATTGATACCATACTCGCATCGAATGATTGAATTTGGGTATTTGTATCGAAAGAATAAGTAATTTTATAGTAATGGAAATTGATAAAAATAAACTAATAATCTTAAATTTAATGAAGAAATCCCACGTAGGGAAAGAGGAAAAATGTGGGAAGAATTCATTGCACAAAGGTGATATCTTCATTTCTTCTCTCTTCTACAGTAGAAGTAGTCACACACACATCTTAACACAAATAGAGTAATATTTCAGCATTGTTTCCTTTATAAAACAGAAGTGAAGCAGAAATACATTTTATACAAGCACTTAACTACTCCATTTTGAATTAAAAAGGGAAACTAAGAAACACTATAAAAAACTGTTGTTTTCCTTCCCTAGGTGGTATTTCTTAGTCGAATGTGCACTTATAATTTTATTTTTCCTTTTTATTTATTTTATCAATTTCCATCAGAATATCAGTTAATTTAGTGTTGTTTATTTTTTAGTTAAATGTTGGTGTTTTTTCTTTGTATTCTTAGATTATTTTTTTCTAGTAACACTAAATAACACTTTTACACAAGAATAAAGATTCTGTATATTATATCACTAAAAGTATTAACAATATTATCATCACAAAATTGTAATATAGGGTAAAATGTGTCTAACTTATTTCCATACAAAGTAAGCATGGACACTCGGGCTATCAGAATGTGGATGATACAGATTCAATGCCAGGATGTAAGTACACGTATCAAAACAAAAATATTGAGTAAGAAAGATACTTGTATTGAAGTGAAATGTTGATATTAGTAAAGTATTAATACAATTTCCACATCCCAACACATCCCTTGAGATCTTGTGACCTTTGAACTCTGACTGTGCTTCAATGCAATAAAATAACTGCAACAATTAAGTTCAACCACTTGTCACAGTTCAAACTTCGTTCTCTCAATTCTTTTTTCACATTTCAGCTTTTGTGGGACTGCTTCCATGTCTTATTTTGGTTTGGAACATTTGTCTATTATAAATTAGTTCTCTTAATTTGAAATATCTACTTTTTTTAACTCTTGTTAAATATTTTGTCTATCATATGTACAAGAAGACCCATTCCGCAATGTCGGGCCATATTTTAATATTTTTATTTTCCGGATTGTCAGATTTGCACCCTTGCTGACACATATCAGTCATTCTTTGAACACTTGCAATGTCAGAGTGCAACATTTCATTCCTCTTAAAGTTGCTTGGCATGAGAAGTAAACCTTGATTAGTGGATGGAAAAAAAAGAAAAGATAGTAATATATTTTGGATTGAAGACTAACAAAAAAAAAGTAAACCCAGTGAAGCACGCTGGTAACTAAGTGGCTTCAATCAATCGGTATAAAAATGTCACAGTGAACATATAGATGTTTTAGTTACACTTTTGAAATGTTAAACTGAACAGCGTTTGTTTGCATGAGCTTTGTTTTAGTATATTGTAGCATGTAGAAGAAATTCATGTGTGTTTTGAAATAAATGGTTGAGAGTTATACCAAGTTCAAAATGAAAAGTTTATTTTAATTTAAATATTTAATACCTACTTAATCATTTGCATTATGAACTCAAAAGTTCATTGCCGTACTTACAAAAGTACTCCACCTATCCCTATCTTGAGCTAATTCTATCCAGTACACCTCATTATACCCTATCTCTTTCAGGTTCATTCTAATGTTACCCTCCCACCTGCATCTGTCTTCCCAATGGTCTCTTACTATTAGGTTTGCCACCCAGAACCCTGAACAAGGTTCTAGAACAGGCCTCTCCAATTGGCAACCCGCAGGCCACTTGCAGCCCATGGCAGCATATTTTGCGGCCCTCAACGCATTAGAAAAGTTTAAAATAAATATAACATCATTCAGCAGTTCCTTAAACTTAATCAGACTTAAATTTTCTAGAATTAATTATATGTATTTTTTTCTGTACTATACAGTATATCAATTATTATTATTACTATACTTTTAATGTAAATCAATATATTAGTTATTAGTCTAGCAATTAATTTCAAACCAAACAAATTAACTTAGTAAGAAAGCAACAGATTTTCTCTTTATGAGTATCGACTAAAAAACCCATTGTTGATCAGTATAGACCTAATTCCAAAGCACTTTGTTTTCAAACACCCCTTTTTTTTCATCAAGTAAGGTAAGAGACCACGTTTCACACCCATAGAGAACAACCAGTAAAATTATTACTTTATATATTCTGAGTTTTACATTCCTTGAAAGTTGGTGAGATGTAAACAACTTTCTGACTGAGTAATAGGATGCATTTCCCAACTGTATTATTTTTATAATTTCCACTCTAATATCATTATTGCTGTTAAAATTGTTCCTAAATATTTAAACTCACTAACCCTGTAATGATATGTTGCTCAAAGAAATCTCTAAATTATTCCCAATTTATGTTCTCTGTACTCAATCTTTTCAGCGTTCACTTCTAAATCTACTTCTTTACTAGCCTCTAGTAAAATTTCTGCATTTATTCCCAGACCTTCCTTACTATTGCCCAACAAAGCTAAATCATCTGCGTATCCTAATAACTAGGTCTGTTTGGGATCCCAAACTTCAGGAAAAATAATGTTCCCGACACGTATGTGGGAAAAATTATTTCCTGGGATTTTTTTGGAAAAATTAATACAAAAAGTTAATCTATTACTATTATTATTTGGAATGGCATCCATTTACTTTTGTATCTTAGATAATAATAGTTGGGTAAACTAATATTTTTGAAGGTCAACAATGCTTTTTGTCAGAGGTTTAGTAACCTAAATGTAAGAGGTAGCCAGGCACACTAGCTCAGTTGAGAAATGTTTTTTGGTATTTTTACTGACAAGACTGTGGCTCACTTTTATTTATTCAGATTAGTTTGAATATCTTGATGTTTTATTGTATGTATTGCGTTTATAGTTATTAAAATTCACATCATGAGTTTTTTTATTCAAGAACTATTTAGTAAGTCTCAAAATCTATTTATAGAATTAATTTTTATTTATCCAAAAAATCTGTCATTAAAAATACACAATAATAATAATTTCACTAAACATAGGTTTTTTAATTTGAAAAACTTAAAATTTAAAAATAAATTAGTATACAAATTTTGTGTACATATTTTTTTCCTTTAAAAAATCTAAAAGAATACAGAATTTAAATTTACTGTTGAGACCTCTAAATTGCAACCCGATCAGAGTTTTTGTCTCTTTTCATGATCCTATTTGGGATCAAATTGCCTTAGCTTCTAATTTTATCATCAAATTATTTTTACTGGAATAAATGGGAAGGCTAAGTTCAGACTAGAATTATAAATAGTAAAAATAAATACAAGCGTAAAGTGGAAAATTATTTCTGAATGGTTTCCTTTCCCATTCTTGCAGCAAATTGATATTTCTCACCCGGAATTTCCCGAAGTCAAAATCTCCTTCCCGCACAAGCCTACTAATAGCATACTCTAAGGCTGGATTAAAAAGTAACGGAGAAAGTGTATGTTCTTGTTTCAACTCATTATGTATTTTGAAAGTATCTGATAAGCGACATCCAACCTGTATCCTGCCACGCATATCAGTCAAACAACCATACATTAGCTTGACAAGTTTTTTTGGGTTTTCCAAACTTAACTAAAATTTAATATAATTTGTTTCTATTAACTGAATTCATGTGAACTGTCATTATGTATTTGCCGATTAGTAAAAGTCTTATCTTATTTTTGATTTATTTAGTTGAAATCCACACTGATGATTACTAATTATTTCCTCTGCATATTGTGTTAATCTCATTAGAATCATGTTAGATAGAATTGTATAGCATGTTGGTGTTTGTGAGATACCTCTATAGTTACTACTTATTACACTCCATTTTATCTCTCTTTTTTTTAAATATTTAATAACAAAATTAATTGAAGGCTGAGTAGCCGGGGCAGAAAATAATTAAGAGAGTAATTGCAGAGAGAAGTAAAGAGGAGACGGCACCACAAAGGGCGTCACTCATATAATCTGGTTCTAACGGAGGTGTGGGTTTGTATCTTGGCCAGGCTCTCCCTACATTAAATGAAGATTGATTCCCTTATAATTCTACCTCACCCATCCATCATTCACAAGTATGCGATAGGCCAAATGGGTAGTAAGATGTGATTCTCAAAAAAATGTAATTTTTATGAACACTAACAAATATTGTATATCAATAATTTACCCTTCACTACGGAATTACATTGTGTTTTGAAAAACGATATAAAATATCTTTGTCTACACTCAGCTATGCGACACTTTTTACATCCCAACGAGGTACATGTTTTGAATGATAAGTCACTAGTTCTTTACTAGTTATTTAAAAACTAAACTAAAAACTCTTTTGAATAACATTACAATTGAATATGAGTTTAAACCCATAATATAATTAGAAGTAAACACACAACTGCCCTAACCTTTAGACACCGCACCATTTTTAGAGGTTTTTGACACAACAAGCTGCTCTTAACTCAATTTGTTACTCTCTGAACTCTAACATTTCAACCTTTATTGGAATTCACATTTATACTAGTTAGAAAACACTGTCTCCACATGGAGCTATGTTTATTAGCGTATCCAGCTGACATTACTTAATTTTAGGTATGTGCGAGACTCAAAAATATCTTGAAAATTCGAGAAATAAAAAGAAGCAAATAATGACCTTAAGAAATTAAAAAACAAACCGGGAATTTATTATTTCCAATAATACTGTAATAACTCAAAAATAGGCTGCATTCCTCTCGGAAAAAAAATCCTTCATTAAGAAATGGTTTGGTTATAAATATTGTTTTTCAAATGAAACTCTGACAATATAAGCTGTTACACTACAAAATTAAATTATAAATGGTGTTCACTGTAACTACCTATCACTATTTTATTAATTGCATTTAAAATGTGTATGAGTTATATCTCATTTGTTTGAATGAACTATGTATAAGACAATCTAATTCAAGCGCCAGCTCAAATGTCAAAAAGGAACTCTATAAACTATATATTTACTTTAATAAATATAATTTTAATTTTTTTACTTTGAAAGGACATCTTTTCATCTCGTTCTCGTGTTTCAATACTTTTTTATATTCTCGTATCGAGATCATCTCGAATTGAAAAAATGGTTCTTGCACATCCCTACTTAATTACCATAACTATGTATATCTGTTATAGTCTCGTGATTTACTCGTTTAGTAGAAACTACACTTAATAATTTATGACTTCATTTTCTAAATGGAGGTGGAGGGGCTCATTGTTTGAATTGTTAAAATGATAACTATAGACAAAGGAAAACAATGGAATTGCTGCAGGTGTATAGTTGGGAGGTCCCTTGGAAGAGAAGGAAAAAAAATTGAGAAAGAATTAGAAAGGTTCTTGAGAAAGAAAAGACAAGAGATGATGGTGGACCTTAATGCCCAAGTTTGGAAAAAGAGAGGTTTTGAGGAAGAGCTAGGATATGACAGATAGAAAGAGAAAAATGAATATGGTAGAAGTTTACTAGAACTGTGTGCACAAAATAGAATGAAGGTGGGAAACAGTTGGTACAAAAATAAAAGAGAATGTCATAATACTACTTGATACAGTTGGCTTGGGGAGCAAAAGTCTGTAATAGATTACTTTCTTATGGACAAAGAAGGGAAAAGGGAAACTGTAAAGGTAAGGTGATAACAAGTGTGTCTCTAGAAAGTGACCACAAGTTGTTAGTGGCAGATCTAGTGAGATGAAAATGTAGGAGGAAAGTAGGGAAACAATAACTAAGGATAAGGGTTTAGACTCTAAACTTTAGAGGATTAAAAATGAAGAGGAAAGAGAACTGTATTTACTAAAGGCAATAAGCTTAATGCCCAAGGATTAGATGCAAAGGGTGGAGGTGGGATGGGATGGGAAAGATTTAAGAAAAGTTTGGTAGGGGCTGCAGAGGAGGTATGTGGGGGAACAATTGATAAGAGTAAGTGGAAAGAGACATCATGGTTGAACGACAGAGTGAAGAAAGCAGTAGAGGAGAAGAACAAACCATTCACAAGGAGTTTAAGAATAGGAATGAGACAAAGGAAGAAAATAGGTAGAAGAACAGAAGAATGAAGCATGTGGAACAGGAAGGATTGGAAGCAAAAATGGTCAAAGTATTCTAGATAAGGATGTGGAAGGAAGGAAGAAAGTTAAATAGCCAGGTAAGAAATAAATGGTACGGCACACCGCACAGACTTTCTCTCTTTTTCTATAAATTCGTAAGATTTCTGAACGGAATAATGTACATTGTATCATCACCACTCCACATAAGAACACGCATAAAATAATATACAATGATATAGAATCAATGAGAAAAGAGGCGCATCTTTGTCCACCTAAGAACATTTCAAACAATTTAATGTTTTCCACAAGGGTCAACACTTCGTATTAAAATTTCGATTTCTGGTTAAAATTTTAACATTTTAAAAGGTGTTGCAGATCTTCAAGTCATCGCATTGATATTTAATTATTCATTTATACATTTTGACCAATAAAAAATGTAAATATTGACTATTGAGTCTAAAATGGAGATAGATCATTGCTATGCAAACATTTCTCCTAAGAG